>JAPDES010000152.1:0-42967 GCA_027569235.1 Aspergillus sparsus
TGTTGTGTCTGGTTTGTGTTGTTTTTTTTTTAATTCACTTACATTATTTTTTCGCCTGTTTTTTTTTTTTTATAAAAATTTTTTTTTTTTTTTTTTTTTCCGCTTTTAAAAACTCCCACTCTCCCTTTTTTTTTTTTTTTTTTTTTTTTTTTTTTTTTTTTTGGTTTTCAATTTTTTTACTTTTTCTATGTTCCCTCTAAAATGTTTTTTTTTTTTTTTTGACTCGCTGTCGGAATAAAAATACATTTCTTGTTCAAGTATAATTTAACTATTAGAAAGATCAAGACTGTTCTTTACTCTCTCTCTCTCTCTCTCTCTCTCTCTTCCGCCCTCCCCCCCCTCTGTCTGTCTCTTACCCTCTGTTAGTATATAATATGATATAAACAATCACTTGTTAGGTACGTAGTTGGGGAATGAGGGGCAATGTGGCCCTAGAAGATCTTGACCCAGAGAGTCAACCATAGAATTTTGCACCCACCCAGAAAAACCAAAACCCACGCTACAGTCAGGGACTGCTAAAAATAATATTAAGGCAAGGCCATGGAGCACATTGTAGTACTGAAAAAAATAATTAAATAAACTTAACTATCATTTTCTTCCCTTCCTCTTCTCGCAGAGAAGACTTGCAAGAGTGAAGTCCTTCTCATCTTGCCCTCACATGACAGGTCTGTCCTAATATTATCATCATCTATGATAATTATTTTACTCCCCAACTTATCTTAGTTTCGACCTATCTCCAACCTACAAGAATTAATCGAACTTAAGCGTCGCTCTTAAGCAATTGATAGTGCTCCCCAGGGATTCTGCCTAATCCATCAATCGACCCTGGCCCGTCTGCCTAGTCCGGGCCTCCTTCCTTCTAGAGAACGATCGACTACCCACAACAACATGACCTCTCAATTGTGAATCAAGATGATAATAGCAACCTCTTTAACTTTTCAATTTTTCCTTCTTTAGCAGCTATCGTTAATCTTCAGTATTATTTTTACTGGTCTTTCTTGGGGATGGGGTGCTTTTGCATTACAATTTTCGCCAGCTCTGGTACCCACCGTCCATTCATCGTCGGCATCTCAGTTTCATCCTTTCTTCTCGATACCATTTGACTAAATTCTTCTACCCTTTTTTTTGAGAGAGAGAGAGAGAACTTGGATGGGTAAAATTTCTTGCTTGACAGACAATGTCGAGCCAAACCGCAAAAACCGCTAGCGACTCAACCCCAGTCCAACAAGCTGCCCCGACACCCCAATTAAACAGATCCTGTGAATCGTGCCGCAGTCTCAAAGTTCGCTGCCTCCCTGATCACACAGCCCCTCACCAGTGCCAGAGGTGTGCTAAAGCTAAGAGGACTTGTATCTTCGTAGCACCCCAGAGACGTCGGCCACGAAAGCGGACTGATTCCCGTGTAGCCCAGCTGGAGAAGGAAATGCGACAGATGCGATCTCTTCTCAAGGACCGGCTGCAGCTGAATGAAAGTGATGGTGAGAGCTCTGGGAGCGAGGGGGATGAGTCTCGGGATTCAGAATTCGGAACAGATCCCAGAGAGCCGCTCACTTCAATCCAAGAGATTTCTGAGAACACCCTTGGCTCGGCGAGACAACAGGACCCTTCTTCTAGCCTTACCACCCCCTCCAACTCAAATATGTTCAATGGGAGCCCTATATCGATCCCACCTTTCCCCTCACTCCCAGCCGGATATACCCCAGACTTACCACCAGGAGGTGACGTTATTGATAGAGGGGTTGTCAGTTTGGATTGCGCCAATAGCCTAGTGGCGTTTTTTACCTCAGAGCTTTCATTGTTTATTTCAATTCTCGACCTGCCCTTAGACACCTCGGCTTCACACCTACGTCAATCGAAGCCTATTCTTTTCCTTGCTATCATTGCAGCAGCGGCCATTGCGGTAGATGCCAGTCTCGCAGCCACCCTCAATCGTGAGTTGGTGCGTCTTTACGCTGAACAGTTTTTTATTAAAGGAGGAAAATCTCTGGAACTCATCCAAACACTATTGCTCATGATCATCTTTTATTATCCACCTGATTCACCGTTGGAAATACAATTTTATCAATATGCACACATTGCAGCTACAATGGCTCTGGAGATTGGTTTGGCTTCAAAGCCTAGAGGTCAAACGATTACGAACCGCAAGACAAACAAGAAAAGCGTGTACGATGTTGAAATAGCCGAAGAAGCCAGAACAGCTCTGACCTGCTATTATTTCGCATCACAGTAAGAACAAGGCACAAAATGGGTTACCATATTATCACTAACCCGGATTAGGGTGGCCATGAAAACTCGCCGGCCGAATTTACTCCTGTTCAATCAGTGCATGAGCGAATCATTGGCTTATCTCGAATCTTCTCCAAGTATCCTAGATAGACAAGTAGCCATCTGGTTTGAGCTTCAAAAGATCGTGGATGAAGCGTTGGCTTCTTTCGGCCTTGATGACACAAGCGCCACTTCTTCACTCACTGAATCGCGCGTACAGGCCGTACTAAGGTGGTTTGATAATCGGATGCTACTGTGGAAAAATTACCTATCCGAGGATACGGCTACAGGTCATTGATTTCTTTCCTTGCCCATTCCCCTTTAGAAAGCAGGACTGATATTTTGCCTCTTTTCTTAGTGCCCGTGAAATTCGAATATCATTACACTAAGCTCGCAATATACGAACTAGCCGTTGGTGAGGGCTATCGCGATCCCGATGCGATCAAACAGGATTACTATACTTTACCACGGCCAGAGGAGCCGTCCAACATGCCATTAAGTGCAATCCGGATAGACATTACGGTCAAGTGGATGAATGCGTGTCACGAAATGCTTGACTTTTTTCTCAGCTTTGACACGAGCTTCCTCCAAAAATCTCCCAACATTTTATATACCCGTGTGGGCGTGGCAATCATGTCCCTTCTAAAAATATATTTTTCGGTCAGGTCAGGGACGCTAGGGGAAGTTATAACGCCTCAAGCCGTAAATGCAGAAACATATTTGGATGCGATGACCAAGAAACTTGCTGAGGCTAGTGAGAGCCAGAAATATAGAATCCCGAGTCGATGGCATTATATCATTGCTGTTAAGGCTCGGAGGTGGTACGAGCAGTTTGAGAAGCAACTGATGCAGAAGGAAACGGGCTCGAGACACCAACTGAGCAACACCCCGTCAGTCCCTCAAACCCCAGTGCATGTACCAAATGCATCAGAGTTTGCTCCGACCTCCCAACAACAATCAATGGAACCTCTCAGGATGCATGTAAATATGACCTCCATGCCCACATTCCACCCCATGAGTGGGACATATGACGTACCAACAGGCACCGGCTCAATTTGGTCGTCTAGTCAACCTAGCCACTCGAATTTCATCGGAGTGGATCCATTTCAAGGCTACCAGCAGCCGGTATTGGCCCCTCATTTCGCATATGAGGGACAACCAAAGATTCTCCCGGGTTCGGGCCAGCCAGGCAGTTCTATGCTCCCCAAACCAGACATGGAGCTCGATGGATGGTCCTCAGACCAAGGTATATATGACATGCGCAACTATCATGGAGGGCAGCCCCAATAAAATCAACATGAGATAGATAGCCTTTGATTATCTTAAAACAAAAAAGAAAGAAAAGAGGAAAAGAAAAGTTCATGTCCAGTAATCGGGATTTCTAACCAGGACATTCAGAATCTACTTAAGTAGGTAGTCTCTAGAAATAAAAACAGGAGAAGGGATACAGCAAGAGATATTCTAGACATCCTATTGACAAGTAGGTAGGTGAGAGAACTGGACCCTGATTGATGGGTACTGGAGAAACCAATCACTCCCAATTTGTACTGAGTTCCAATGCAGCCATACTACTTGAAGCTAGCGTGAGTCGGAAACTAGTCACCTCTACGAGAAGGTGGTACCTAAGCATCTCAAGAACTAATAGAGCTAACCAGGGAGGTACATGGAGTACACGCACTGTCGGGACCTAGCTAGTCCTTTACTAGGTGCTTCCATGCCCCGGGTAGGAAGTTCTCTAATAGTCCTCTTTTCAGCTATAGTTTGTAACTGGGGAGGATTTCTTCGATCTTTCCTGCTTTATGCCTGTGGATATTTATTGTCAGCTTCACCAAGAGAGAGGAGTGCATGGTGAATTATATAATGAATTAGATTGCAGAACTAGGTTATAGACCGTCTTTTTTTGTTTTTGTTTTTTTAAGGGCACCAAAATTGAAAGGAAAAAAGAAAGTAACAGGATTCCACGGGGGTAAAATAGAATAGTGATGATAACTTTGCTTACTAGGTATCGTAAGGTATGGTCTCTGGAGTGGGGATTTGGGGGTTCAACTTAGCAAGCGGCTGCATTAGGATTGAGCATCTTCTATGCATTTCCCCTAATTACCTCATCGGAAAATTCCAAGAAGGGCCAGACGATCTTTATACAGACAAAAAGAAAAAGAAAAGACCCTGATACGAAGGGGTCTTGTCAGTAACTACATAGTTGGTAAGTAGTATCGAAGGCAACTGGCCCGGTGATCGCGGCCTCTCCAACCACGGGTTCGTCCTAGACCACCGCTTTCAGGACCTCCATTAATGCGGAACCACTCTTCCCGATCGCAGGACGACTTGACTTTAAAAAAACAGTCTCCTAATCCGACTTGGGTCGACAAAAAATAAACAGCGTCCGGGGCGGGGTTAAGCTTCCACCACTCTTTTTCTCTTTATCTGTGACACTCATTGGATTTACTTCAAAACTTCAGCAACCTTACTATCTACCTACCTACCCACACCCTCGCCGCCGCCGCCAGTGGCCACAATAAACGCCCCTCCCCCCTCCCCGGACTCCGGTACACCATTTTGTTGCCCCCTATCGAAGTGGGCTGGCCGCTTCGTCATCACCCCGAGCTGATCCTCTCGCGACTCTCGCATTAGAATAACTGTCGCTCACCGAGCTACACATATTGAGATAGCTGATAAGGGGGGTTGTTGCCTGGAGGCTCACCAAGGAAGAGAGATTTCGATTTTTTTTGGGCTAGACTTTGCTTTGGCGCGAATGGGTCGTATCTTGTGGCGGTACTCAGACCGAGTTAATAGGGAAAAGGAAAAATTATTGTGTTGATTGAATAGATCTTGTCGGAAAATTTCCTTCGATGAAGAATGACCTCAGCTCCAGGTGCAACTATTGACCAGTCTGGCGACTCCTCTGCCGATCAGCCTCGACCTGACCTGCAAATTTCGGATAATTTACACTCGCCCGTTCTGGAAAATGGAACCGGCGATGGGAATCAAAAGGAGAATATTAATCCGCTTCAGGGGCTGTCAGGGGATAATAATAAAGTTGCCCCAGGACACGATCGGGATACAGCCCCGAACCAGGAACAAGTAGATGATTTTGGACTCCCGATTCGACCGCGATCTGGGGGATTGAGGTCTCCAATTGAGCCTAATGAGGCTGAGGAACAAGATGAAACCCCGAAAACCATCCGTGGCGATCAGCCGAATGAACAAGGGAGCCAGCGAAAGATAGAGGTTTCAAACGTAGGAGACCAGCCGCAAACCCTAAACGCTCAGGAAGGTGGCAACAACGAGGAAATAAAAACTTCTACGGTGTCCATACCATGTGAGCATGATCCTTCGGGTCGGGAAGTGACAGCCGCTCCCCCAAAACACAAGGGTGGCATTACCAATCAGCCTCCAAACCCTGAAGACCCGCCCCCTGCATACACAGAGGAGCCATTGCACGGAGATGCCACCCAACAGAGCAGTCCTCATCACGAGCATAAGCGTAAGTCAAAGGCTGCAACGTCAGAATGGTCACATCAAAGGCTTAATGAGCCCACCGGATTTGAGACTGAAGATGAAGAAAGCGACGATGGCGGTTGGAAGTCAATGCCTGCCCTGGGCGAGTTTGATTATTACGATGATTACGGACGATTGGTTGCTCGTGGTGCTAAAGCGGAGGATGACGAGGAAGTCTACAGAGGCTTGGGAGGTGCCGGGAAGGGGTATACACGAGTACAATTTGATGATGATGCCCAGTCTGTGAACAGTCTTGATGAAGACACAAGTTATCTTTTCAAGGAGTCGGCCGGCAATTCGGCTGGCTTTGAAGGGGAAGAACTACGCGACTCCATGAGCCAACTACAAGCTACAAAAGACCTTTTGACCGAAAGTCAGCGGATCGCATATGTCGGGGTTACTCGACTGACCATTTATCAAATGATACAGGGTCTAGACAAAGTCATACCAACTCGATCAACCCGCAAACACAAACAAAAAGCCATGGACTCAATGCGAGGCTGGGGTCAGGCAATGATGGCTCGGTTGTACACTCACATGGATATCAACACTGCTGAGCAGATCATGATTGAACAATTGGCGGAACATGGAGTTCAGCCCGCCGACCTTGTCCGACCACTCATGCAAAATGCCCGCGTCAAGAATCCATTAGCAGAGGATGAAGGTGACTCCTCTAAGAAATCCATATCTTCCAATAATGAAAATCGAACGAGCCTTCCTACAGAAATTGACGAGTCTTCGACATCAGCCTCACCACCACCCTACGATGCGCATCGGAATGATGATGAGGTCCCCGAAGTCCATACACCATCCCAGCTACCAACTTCGAAGAAAATCGACATTGACCTTCGATGGACGGTTCTCTGTGATCTTTTTCTCGTCCTAATCTCTGACTCTAATTACGATGCCCGGTCAAGGGAATTGCTTGAAAAAGTCGGGGCCGCTATGGAAGTCTCATGGCTACAGATCTCTAGATTTGAAAAGCGTGTCATTGATGCCCTTGAGATGCAAGAAGAGGATGAAAAGGAAACCTGGGACGAATCAGAGCACATGGAGAAGCGTCGAAAATGGGGATTGAAGCGAAAGTATATGGTTATGGGGTTGGCCACAGTCGGCGGTGGCCTTGTCATCGGCCTCTCTGCTGGATTGCTTGCGCCAGTTATTGGCGCAGGTCTTGCGGCCGGCTTCACCACTATCGGTGTTACAGGCACAAGTGCCTTCCTAGGGGGAGCTGGAGGCACAGCCCTCATTGCGTCTGGTGCTACCTTAACGGGAAGTACGATTGGTCTAAAAGCATCACATCGACGCACAGGAGCCGTTCAAACATTTGAATATCGCCCTCTTCATAACAACAAAAAGTTCAATCTCATAGTGACTGTAGCTGGGTGGATGACTGGTAATGTTGATGACGTCCGGTTACCGTTTAGTACAGTAGACCCTATCATGGGGGATTTATATTCTGTTTTGTGGGAGCCGGAGATGCTCAAGAGCATGGGTGCTACCATCAACATCTTAGCCACAGAGGTAAATTTTGGGGATTTTATTTCTCGAGTTATTTCAATATTTTTGGCAGTTACTAACAATATTCAATTAGGCTTTGACTCAAGGGTTGCAACAGGTTCTCGGAAGCACCATTCTTACCGCTCTAATGGCATCTTTACAGCTACCCATAGTTCTCACCAAGCTCTCATACCTAATTGATAATCCCTGGAATGTTTCATTGGCCCGTGCGAATGCTGCTGGACTCATCCTTGCAGATTCTCTAATGGATCACAACTTGGGGAAACGGCCCGTGACGTTGCTTGGATACTCCCTAGGCGCAAGGGTCATTTTCTCCTGTCTTAAAGAGCTCGCAGAAAAGGGTGCTTACGGACTTGTTCAAAATGTCTACCTCTTTGGATCACCACTCGTGGCCAACAAAGACGAATACACTAAGGCCCGAGGTGTAGTATCTGGTCGGTTCGTGAACGGATACTCCTCAAATGATTGGATATTGGGATATTTGTTCCGTGCCACTAGTGGTGGTATCATGCGTGTCGCGGGGCTTGCACCCGTTGAAGGTATTTCTGGGCTAGAAAATATTGACTGCACCAAGCTCGTGAACGGACATATGGACTACCGTGCAGCGATACCCCGTTTGCTTAAGGCTACTGGGTGGGAAGTCTTGAGCGAAGAGTTCGCTGAATTAGAAGACCCAGACCCAGAGAATCATACCGAACGACAAAGAGAACTAATCCGGGAGATTGATCGGGCTCGACGAGATGCTGAGGCCAAGCCTGATAAAAAGCGATTTGGGCTATTCAAGCGTGGGAAATTGGCTCAAAAGAAGGCATGGGAGTCTTATGAAATTGATAACAACGAATCTCTACCTCGAGAATCGGGTGACAGCAATGCAGCCGGCAGCGTTCTATTTGATATCGATGCGATTAGGGCCGAGTTAGCTTCAGAAATGATCGAGGTTAGACAGCTCGAATCCACACTTCCTCCTATGAAGTTGGACCTCAACTCTCCGTCAACTACATCTGGATCTCCTGCTACACCGTCTGCGATGGACGGGAAGGGCCCTGGAAGCAGTGAAAAACTCCCTCTACCTACCTCTCCTCCGGCCCAAGCGGCCTCGCCCAGCTATAGTCCCTCGCGAGACTCACAATCTCCACTCCCTTCCCTTCGTCAGGAGGAGGAAGTTCAAATGACCTTTGATACCCACTTTGATGACCCGCCACCGCGTTCTCAGTCTTCTTTTGAACCGGCCACACATCCTAGTTATAGTTCCTATACCTCTCAACCCCGGCGTCGGTCCTCAATATCCATGCCAGCCACTATCGGTGTCGGTGCAGCCGGTGCCATGGCTCTTGAAGCCAATGCTTGGGCTGATCATGATGATGGCGAAATCCAGATGACATTTGAGTGATTTATACGAGCCATGAGTATATATGGAGGAAGAGAAACGCCCTTACTTCACATGTTTATAATGCCTTCCTATCCAACGTGCTGAAGTGATATCTGCAGGTATTCGCACGTCAACTTATCCCCATTTTTAACTTCTCCTTGATCCTTCCTTGTTGATTCATTATCCTGGTTTTGTTGGAGTACTGAGGTTTTTCTCCCTACCACAGACCATATTACTTGCATATCATTATCATTATATCCCTCAGTAGACTAGCCTGAACCTGAACGACTAGAGTTTTTGAGAGACAAATCTATTTTTGTTCCTTTTTATTTTCTCTTTCTTTTTTTCTTTTACTTTTCCTTAATCAAGCTAGCGTATTGCGCATTATTATGCTTATATACATATACGGAGTACATATTATTCTCGTCTTGTGATACTATTATGTACGTACATACATACATACATACATACATACCAACGTATCAACGTGGTATCTCCACAATGATGACGCATGGACCATTTACAAGAACATAAGACAAGGTAGATAGTATTTTATATATATTATTTGTTGTTAGTCATAGGTACTTTTACCTTTATTATTTATTTATTTCTTGAAATTATTACACTGTGAGCTCACCCCAGCGCAAGCTAAAGGTAGGTAGTGTGAATGCGGAGAAGCTTCCAAGGTCTGGTGGTAATAGCGTGTCACTCGCACCTCAACGCGTCCCCTCTTTTTAATCTCCGAGAACAAGTAACTGATGGTCCATTGGCTCCAAGTTCCCTTTGCTGAGTTCTCCAAGAGAATTATTTTGGAGGCTTGAGAGTGTATTATTTACTGTATGTACTTTGTGTCCTTCCTCATTATTTCGACCTCTCTTTGTCTCTCTCTTTCTCCTCCTCTCTCTCTCTTTTTTCCTCCTTCGCGATCCTCAAATTCCTCTCTTTCACCCAATCAATAATTAAATACTCCACCTTTGTCCTTTTTCATCCTCTTTTTTTTTTTTTTTTTTAATTGAGCCTATGCGATTTCTTTCTTATTATCTAAATTAATATGATAATTGATTTTATTAAGGATCGTTTCCATCTGCAATCAACAGCTTTTACTTGAAGATATCTCTCACCGACCTCACAAATCCCGCGGACCCCCAGCCACCCGAGTGCCTCTGTGTTTATTTGGTAGTACCACGATCTCCCTACGCTCTCATGATGGTCCAACTACGGACCCGTCACGATACGGCCCACCAGACAGATCTCAAGCCCGATAAAACAGAACCGGCAACAGATGACGAACCTCTCAGCTCTAGTGACGAGGATATTGTCGCCCACGATAGCGATTTGAGCGATGGATTCGGCGACAGCCCTAGGGCGACCCGGCTGGCCCGGCCAAAGCTCGAAGAGAAACTTGACATAACCACAACGAAATCCCCGATATCTCGAGGAAAGGGGAGGCTGTTAAAGTCTCCGGGAACATCGAGTCGCAAACGAGCGTCGAAGGATATGCTCGGTAGTCAAGGGGAGGCTAATAATGGTGATGGAGAGATATTTGAGAGTCTGCGATCGTCACAGGGTGTGAAGAAACGTAGATCAGTCTATGGACGCAGGTCAGAATCGTTCCAACGGCCTCCCAGTTCGAGTATGGCGTCTCAATCACCGTCGTCGAAGAAAAATGGCGGCGGCAATCACCGGGCGGACTCGGAGGATAAGGAAAATCGCAAGGAAGGCTTCAAGATGCCAATGGATATTGACATTGATATTCTCATTCGTCCGTCAGCCAAATCTCGCTCTGATGTGGTGTTTAAGCAGCCACCACCTCTGCCACCTGGTAGTGTCTCGAGTTCCTCCTTGGTTGCTTCGTCTATGAAAAATGATGCTATCTTTGACACCGATGATGATGACGATTCATCTCTCAGCAGTGCAATCAGTTTTAACGACGAGTTTGACTTGCCTGTTGATGCGGAGATATTTGGGAATTGCCCCGGGAAGACATCAGTATCAGAAAATTTGTGCCCCATGTGTAAAGAACCAGTGGAGGAGGCACTTCTATTACGATTCCAAGCGCAGCCAAATCAGCGTATTAGAGATCAGCAAAGGTTTTGCGAGTCGCATAAAAAGTCTTCAGCTGAAAAGGAGTGGCATGAAAAGGGATATCCAACAATTGACTGGGCCAGGTTTGACGAGCGGATTCGTGGTCACTTCGATGAGCTAGAGAAGATATTGATTCCCGATAGCACATCCTATTATCGCAACGTTCTAGATACTACTCTGAAGACCGGCAAGGCCAAAAATTTCAAACTTTCTTTGTCCGGAGATACATTGGAAAATATATCCTGCGGGTACTATGGGACTCGAGGCGCTGGTAAAATGTAACTACCGCCCGATTGCCTTTCGCCTTTCTTTTCTTTCCTCCCCTTTATTTTATTTCCCAGATATGCTAACACAGTTTTATAGGCTACAAGCAATCACAGACCACTTCTCGCGTAAATTAAGGCGCTTAGCAACAAGCGACCATATTGTTAACCAGGCAGGAGTGGTGATTTACTCGCAAGAGGTCCTTGTTCCAGAATTGGCGGTTAGACTCGTTAAGGAAGATATGGGGGTAAATGACGAGTCGGCACGGCAGATACTAAGAGATAGCATTGAGATTGGTGAGAAGTTGAATTATGCGCTGAATGACAGTGTTCCGGTTATGAATGAACTTTTGAGTGTTGATGCTGAGAGCTAGGCATAAAACCGAATTGCTCCTTACTCTTTCACTTGAATGATTTTTCTTCCTTTTTTTCTCTCTCTTTTTCTCCCATTACTTTTTTTTCCCCCTCAATTGTTTGTCTTGCCTGTACTCGTTCCCTGTCTCGCACAGATACCTCTCTGTCCTGTATATAAATAATTTTCGCTCTTGATACCTAGGTAAAATGTTGTAGCTCAATAGGTCCTATATTGCAAGCGGGGTTCCTAACGAAAGATCGGCCCTTAATGTGGTACTAATCCATTTGCATATCAACCAATCCTTGTCTACGCAAGTCGGAATCACGTCAGATATAGGAGATCGTAGTATTGGTAGTTAATGAGGTGCTGGCCATTATTTACAGCTTACCTAGCCTGTTTAGGCAGCTGATAAGCTTTAGTTGAAGTATGTGGGGAAGCACTAGGTCGAATATCGATAAGACACGCGTAGGAACGGAACATCGTTATCGGTGTTGTCAGTCATCACTGGCTACGTCGGTGGCCGAGCTTCTCCAAAACTACCTTACCTACCTAATAATAAGCTTCTCCCACCACGCCATCGATCGTTATTGTTACTTAAAATCATCCTCTCCTCCACCCCCACAGAGAACCCGGGAAATTCTTCATGAGGGAGAGGCCTCCAATCCACCATGGCTCCCTCTGAATCCACCCCACTGCTTGCTACTCAGCAGGTCGCCCCCAAGCGATACAGATACCCGCACCACCACCTCCGACAAGCTTGTACGTTCGCTCTCGGCTGTCTTCTCGTTATCGCTCTACTGCTATTCTTGACGCCCGCCGCTATCCTTCCACGCGATGGGGGTTCTATCTGGTCTTACTTCCCCGGAGCCCAGCCGTACCCCTACCCCTCCTGGCCCAAAGGCAACGGCCTCAGCTACGATGAACTCACCACCATCCTCCAGGGAACACCGTCCGCAGCCCGCGCCCGGGAATGGAGTAAATACTACACCGCAGGTCCCCATCTGGCCGGGAAGAACCTAAGCCAGGCTATCTGGACCCAAGACCGGTGGAAAGAGCTCGGGGTAGAGGATACCACTATCGTTGCCTACGATGTCTATATCAACTACCCTGTAGATCATCGTCTCGCTTTAGTAAAGGGCGACAAGGTGACCTTCGAAGCAACTCTGGAAGAGGACGTCCTTGATGAAGACAGTACGAGCGGTCTGCCCGATCGCGTGCCCACATTCCATGGCTACTCAGCCAGTGGGAACGTTACGGCCCCCTTTGTCTTTGCAAACTTTGGTACTTATGCCGATTTTGAAGACCTCGTTAATACGAATGTTAGTCTGGCCGGAAAGATTGCCATTTGCAAGTATGGGAGGATTTTCCGTGGCTTGAAGGTGAAGCGCGCTCAAGAGCTCGGAATGGTGGGTGTGGTCCTGTATGATGATCCGCAGAATGACGGCGAGATCACCGAGGAGAATGGTTATAAGCCTTATCCTGAGGGCCCGGCTAGGAATCCTAGTGCAGTTCAACGTGGTAGTACTCAGTTTTTAAGTAAGTTTTTTCTTCTCCTAATTCTTGCATAATATTTGTTTGATGATAATTGGGGTCGTTAACATTGAACTCTCTGGATCAAAGGCATCGCTCCCGGTGATCCTACAACCCCCGGTTACCCATCTAAGCCAGGGTGTGAGCGTCAGGACCCCCATGGTTCTACTCCGTCGATCCCGTCTCTCCCTGTTTCCTATGCGGAGGTGCTCCCTTTCCTCAAGGCCCTTAACGGCCATGGCCCTAAGGCGTCGGATTACAATGAATATTGGCAAGGTGGTGGACTCGCCTACAAAGGTGTTGAATATAACATTGGTCCTTCACCGGATGATGTGGTTATCAACCTATATAATGAACAGGAGTATGTAACCACGCCCTTGTGGAACGTGATCGGTGTTATCCCCGGTTCTCTTCCCGATGTAGTGATTCTAGGAAATCATCGGGACTCCTGGATCGCTGGAGGTGCCGGTGATCCCAACAGTGGCTCTGCCGCACTCAATGAGCTCATTCGCAGCTTTGGAGAAGCTCTAAAGGCTGGCTGGAAGCCTCTGCGCACCGTTGTGTTCGCGAGCTGGGATGGAGAGGAGTACGGTTTACTTGGCTCCACCGAGTGGGTGGAGGATAACCTGCCTTGGCTCTCTAAGTCAAATATTGCCTACCTGAATGTCGATGTAGCTGCTTCAGGCACAGATCTTCATCCCACCGCTAGCCCTCTCCTGAATAATATTATCTATGAGGTCACTGGTCAGGTCCAGTCCCCTAACCAAACTATCGAGGGCCAAACCGTCCGTGACGTATGGAATGGAAAGATTGGAACAATGGGAAGTGGTAGCGACTTTACAGCATTCCAGGACTTTGCGGGTGTTCCTAGCTATGACCTTGGGTTCAGCCGTCGTTCCAGCGGCCCCATATATCACTACCACTCCAATTATGACAGCTTCGATTGGATGGATCGATTCGGTGATCCAGGTTGGCTATACCACGAGGCATGCACAAAGATATGGGCTCTGGCTGCTGCCAAGTTAATTGAAACCCCGATTATTCCATTCAGTGCCAGTGACTATGGTTTGGGACTGGAAGCGTACCTGGATCGCATTAAGCCCGCCGCAAAGAACTTACCGGATGAGGTCTCATTTAGCTTTGAGTCTCTCTACAACACAATCGGGAAGTTCCAGGAAGCTGCCGTCGAGTTTGACGCCTATGCAGCGGATCTGACATCCCAACTAGGAGAAGACATCCCATGGTATCTCTGGTGGAAGAAGGTGAGGCTCTATTTCCAGGTCCAGGCCGCCAACACCAAGTACAAGAACATCGAGCGTCAGTTCCTGTACGAGCCTGGGTTGGATGGACGCAGCTGGTTCAAACATGTGGTATTTGCACCAGGAATTTGGACCGGATATTCAGGTGCAACATATCCTGGTCTTGTAGAAAGTTTGGATGCGGGCGACGCTGTTAATGCCGAGGTGAGTCCTTTTTCTTTCGCTTTCTCTCTTTGAACCCCTCCCACCTCCTCATCTTTATCTCGAGTATCAAACACTCATGTGAACGACTCATTACTAGAAATGGCGATCAATCATCATCGAGCGAATTGAAGCCGCCACCCAATTACTGCAGTAGTAGGGCCATACCATTTTGGTTTTAAATAATAGATCGATATCGCTTTTCCCCGAGCCATTTTTATTCTACAGTTCCTTTTTTCCTCCCCTGTTATTTAATTCTATCCATCAACATCTTCTTGCATACTAGTTAGCAAACTATTGAACAAACATGAAGGAAAAGGCTCAGGTCGCACCAACACTGGTTGTGGCGGCCTAGTTAGAAGGCGGTCCCCAAGCGACCCCCACTTGAATATGCATTATGGATTTATATATACGTATTACCTGGGTAGATGCCTCATACTCCTGTAGTTAGCTAGAGGTCACTACTAAATAGTTAGATGAGAGGATAAAGACTCCAATTTCCAAACCTCTTCCTCCAATCGTACGATGGGACAGGACGACTGTTTCGCATCCCTAGGTACCTTAGGAACCTATCTATCTATCTATCAATAGAGCCTGATATAATTGATACCCCTTCTCTTTTCTCAGAACATTTGAATAGTAGCATGTTACGTATGTACATACATCAGGAACCAGACATTTAGTTAACTACACAATTAAAACTAGAGTTCATCATCAGTATCTAGGTAGTAACTATTAACTATCTCTTTATAATTTGATTACTTGGTTCATGTGGGTCTGTTACTAGAGTGGTACTAGCTTGGAGCTCGAGCCGCTAATATAGTACAGCCACAGCCAACCACCATAATAATGCGTCACAATAACTTCAACTTCCCATCATTCCATGTACAAAAATCATGAAATGGAATGCGAAAAACGAATATATATATATATAAGTGGGGAGAGAGAGAGAGAGAAAGAGAGAGGTCAAAAACAGTTTTTTAGCTTGTTAGTAAGAGAAGTACCAGTGAGTACCCATGTATTTATGTATAGAATAACTGAAGTTAAAAATGGTCCCCACCTTACATTACTTGTGGGTAACAGTTCCGGAATTAAGTTTTCACTTTTTTTTTTTTTTTTTAATTTGTCCATTTGCTGCTTTAAAGAGTAATAATATACTCTGGGTATGGAGTAGGAAGATGACGTTTGTCCTTTTTTACAAAGTATTAAGTAGTATGGTATACTTATAATATATATACAGTAGGGGTTTATTTTTCTGTGAATGGCTTGATAAATTCATAGGTTGAATGTTTAAATTTTATGAGGTTTGGTTGGCTGGTTGTATTCAAAGGGTTTTGTGGGACTTTTTTTATTCACCTGTTGATAGATTTTTTTTTTTTCATGTTCCCTGCACTATAGCGCATCGCTGGGATCTTTGATTAATGTAATGTTTGGTCGAACTTTAAATTTAGATTCCAAGGGGAGAAGAAACTTGTTATAGTAGTAAAATAGATTAGTAAAACCTAATTGGCTGAGATTATATGAACAAGAGAACTGAACCAAGACGCTCGAGAGAATGATATCGCAAGAGGAAAGAGGGAGACAGAAAAAAGGGGGGTTGGTGGGGAAGAAAGAAAAAGAAATCATTACTAGTCGACGATGCTAGAGAGACTTACCTGACTCCATACAATCGGATTGCTTATCCATTTAGTTTCCGACCGGTTTATCATCCGATGGGTCCGTTCCAAACTCAAGTTCCCAGGGACAAACAACATCTCTCGAGTCTCCACGGAGGGGAAGAGGTGGTGCCTCGTTGCACAACACGTCGATTAAGCGATCGATTTAGACGGTTATTGGCTGTTGGCAAACTACCTACCTGCCTAATCACTAGGCAGATGGCGGAGTGTATACATAGATCGAAGGTTAAGTATTTAATAGGGAACTGATCAAGTGACGATCTTCTTCCTAATATTGACAGTTTATAATCTTAACCAGTCATCGAGAGTTGATAGAAGCAGGATGAATCTAGAGAAGGATACCAAGGACTGTAAAATAAGATTATTGTGTAGGGAGTTAGCGGTGGAGTGCTTGGTTCGTGTCAGTCACAATTACATTCTTTGCAAGACAAAAAAGAGTCATACATTCTCCCTAATTTATCCTCGGCAGACCGTGGATGACTCCACTTAGCGATGATGGGTTGCAGAGGAAAGTAGTAGTTAGTTATTATTAATTTCCCATGAGAGACAAGAAGATTGAAAATGATTGATTCATCCTAGTCAAAGAGGGGGGCGCAGGGATCACTTGACTCAACCCTTGCTAAAGCGGCGAAAATCATCGTGAGGGAAAAAAAAAAAAAAAAGAAAAGAAAAGAAAAGAAAAAGAAAATAAGAGAAACAGAAATGAAGGGCTCTTCTTCTCTTCCATCCTTCCGTCAACATCTCTCCTCTTTTCAGCTTTGCTCGTGACTTCTCTCTCTCTCACCTTTTCCTTCTTACCTTCAACCCCTCTTTTCGCTCTCTTCCTTTATCCCCCTCCCCCCTCTACTCGTTACCTTGAAACCCGTCGTCCTCACCTCTACTGTCTTGTCTGTGGTTCCTGGTCTTTGGTCTTCGTTTTGCGCTTCCTCCCCCTCATGTTGGCAACTAAGCCAAGGCTGCCCGTTCGGCAGCTCGTTATCCTCTGTGAGTCACCTTATTCCCCTCCTTGGAGTCAGGTTTGCTAATTTTGCCGAAGCAATATGTCGCTTTGCAGAACCGGGTATGTTTTCCGACACTTTCACCAACCATACTATAGATATAGCATACACACACTATTTGCCCAATACATGCGGCTCCAAATTTCAAGTAATCTAAGCTCAGAATTTAACTGTTCTTTACCTAATTGATAGTCGCCTTAACATCTTTTCTACCGTATCTTGTATGTTTCACCAGCCTCAGCATCCTAGTTGCGACAATAGATTTAGTGCTGACTCTGATAGCCGGAAATGATCGAAAGTGTCGGCGTACCAGAGCAGGAGATTGCAAAATGGGTGGGGATCACCACCGCCGTCTCCTCCTTTTCTCAAGCTGTAATGGGTGTTCCATGGGGTACAGCGTCTGATCGATTCGGTCGTAAACCAGTCATCCTACTAGGTCTCACTTTCACCATGACATTTTCCCTCGTGTTTGGGGTTTCGAAGTCCCTGCCAATGTTAGTGATGTCCCGCATCATGCTAGGTCTCATGAACGGGAATGTTGGTATCATCCGAACGATGGTGGCAGAGATGGTCCCAGAGAAAGAGCTCCAGCCTCGTGCTTTTAGCATCATGCCTTTGGTTTGGACTATTGGGAGTATATTCGGTCCGGCTTTTGGAGGAGCACTAGCCCATCCAGCCGAAAAATATCCGGGGCTCTTTGGTAATTCGAAGTTTCTCAAGACGAATCCCTTTCTCCTACCAAATATGCTGGCAGCAGCATTTTTTATTGTTGGGATCACTACAGGTTATCTCTTTTTACACGTAAGCATTCTTTCCAAGGGGCTGCGGGTGAAAAAGAAAATTCCCTAATGTAGCACAGGAAACGCTATCGACAAAGAAAGGTCAACGCGATTCTGGGCTAGTTCTGGGTCAAGCTCTCACGCGCCCTTGTTCTCGGCGCAAAAAGGCTCAGTGGAATAGGAATATTCCCGATGAGAGGTCTGCTTTGCTGGGTGAGGAGCGACCACAAGCTATCAGACCACAAAGAAAATCAGAGGAAGTCAAAAAACCAGGGTTGAAGGAGATATTATCACCGCAGTCCATCCTCATATTACTCACATATGCTCTAATGTCCCTTCATGCTATGGCATACGATGCCCTCTTCCCAGTATTTCTTCACAGACCCAGTCAAAACTTTCAAGATAATCCTGATGTGCACCTCCCTTTCAAGTTCATCGGTGGTTTTGGTATTGGTATGTTATAGCATTTTCCCTCTCTTCGTCACTGCATCTCATGATCTCCTAGATTCTCAAGAAATCGGCGTTTACTACACCTTAACTGGCATAATCGGCATGCTGCTACAATTCCTTGTCTTCCCGTCCTTCGCCAAACAATTTGGCGTACTGAATTGCCTCAAATACTCAGCCTCTCTCTTTCCTTTCCTATACTTTCTCACTCCGTTCACAGCCCTGGTCCCGCAATCATTCAGTCGTGCAGCAATCTTCCTCCTCGTACTAGGCAAGCTCTCAGCGTCCATTTTCGGGTTCCCATGCACTACAATCCTTCTCACGAACTCTGCGTCAAGCCTTAGTATCTTGGGAACACTGAATGGTATTGGAACAAGTGTGAGCGCAATTGGAAGAGCTTTGGGGCCCGCCATACTTGGGGGGGTCTTCTCTCTCGGGCTACGCAAGGGCTACATAATCCTTCCCTGGTGGACTCTTGCAGTTTTGGCGGCTATTAGTACGGTTCCCCTTCTCTGGATTGTCGAGACTGATGGATTTCAGGGTAGTCAAGAGGAGCAAGAGTCTTCAACGGAGCCTGAAAATGAAACTGAACAGAGTAAACCCTCTAATAATTACGTGACTCATTAAATGGATCATCCAAATGAGATATGAACCTGAAAAATGCAACGCAACAGTCACCACAATTCTACTAAAGCATAACCAAAAAAGTAATGTTCTTCCACAAGAAGAAGAAGAAGAAGAAGAAAAAGAAGAAGAAAAAGAAAAAATGGGAGAGGGGAGAGGGGAGAAAGAAAAGTTTTTGTTGACACTGCCAGAAGCATGCAATTACTAACTTCTGGACTACAAAGATATGAAAGTTATGATTATGATTAAAATTGGATCAAATATGTCATACATCATATATAGACTGATATTATAGGTAAATTTCATATTAATAGATAGTATAATACTAAAGCTAATGGCTCTATATAATATATAAAAGCAGTACTTATTCATTTCACATGTTAGGGAAGAAACCTAGCACTCAATAAACTGCAAAAAGCACAGAGAGAGCCTTGGCAACTGATGACTGATAAATAGTTATTCATGTATTATTAATAATCTCCACGCTAACCCCGAGACTGAGGTAACTCTCGTACCTTACGATATGACATGATTCGATTCGCCTACTTTCTCCGCAATTAATTATTAGATCCTACCACCTCATCACTCCATACATAGTGTTTTATCTACTATTAATTTCACTCCAAAGACCAACAACCCAAGCACCACCTCAACCTTCGTCCTCAAATCAATCCTCACATCTCCTCTCCTCTCCTCTCCTCTACTCACCCTATTATATCTAGGTATCAATATCAATAACCATCATGGTATGTATATACATACATACATACAGACTCTCCCCTTCTCCTCCATAACAACCCCCCCCCACAAAAGAAAGCCAACACAACAAAACCAAAACAAACCATTCCTCCCTACAATATAGATTAAGAGAATATAACTAACCAATCAACCAACCAGGCCACCCCGGAAACCTCCTCCCTAGTTCTCTCCCTCCTCACCTCCATCGGCGGAATTATCGGATTCGCCCGTACAGGCTCCATCCCCTCCATCGCGGCCGGTATCTCCGTTGGCGCTCTCTACCTCTACAGTTTCAGTCGGCTCCGTAGTGGACAGCCATACGGTGAGGAGCTTGGACTCCTGGCCTCCGTTATTCTCGGTGGGAGTTCCATTCCCAGAGCTATTAAGACGAGGAAGGCTGTCCCTATTGGATTGAGTTTGTTGGCTACGTATGGTATTTGGGTGTTTGGGTCGGTGGTTTTGGCGAAGAGGTCGTAAAGTCGTGGAATAGAGTTATTTAAATCTGGGTTTTTGGAAGAGGTGGGGGGGGAGTGTATGTGTATGTGTTTGTTTTTATCATGATCAGTTAATTGAATGAGAGTAATGAAATGGAAAAAAAAAATTATTCCGATGATACTTGATCTACTTGATATAAACTACGCCTGTATAAAAACTTTATTAAAAGGGGAGAGAAGAAAAAAAGGGTCATTTAAACTTATGTAATTGTTGACCATGATAGTAATAATAATATGAATAATAGTTGCTAATTGTGGCTAGATCTTTTTGGCCTACCTTCAAACAACTTACAGTAAGGTATTGCGCCATTCGGATCCACGATCAACGGAATGAACGGTTCGAGTTCCTTTCCCTCTAAGTTTATCCCCGATTCACTTCCATTGGTTTTCTTAGAGGGCCACTCACTGTATTCCTGAGTTCCCCCACATGGGGAAGAGAAAAGCAACGAAATCTCGATATGTCCAATGGACGTAACCCCTCGAGTATGAGACAACTACTGACAGAGATCAGGCGGAAGTTGCATAATTATGACCACACACAAGAAAAAAAAAAAAAAAAAGAAAAAGAAAGAGAGAGAAAGAGAGAGAGAAAGAAAAGATGAGAAATAAAGAAAAAGAAACGTATTTCTAAATCAACATGCATCGGACTTAGCTGGAATTTGTCCCTCTGTCTCTGTGACGTTTTCTCATCCGTAGTCTTGTTTTTTGTTTTTATTTTGTCTTCTTTCCTGGGCTAGTGTTGATACCATTCGTGTCGTAAAGGTAGTCGACGAGACTAATGCGCTGCAATGACCCGCGCTTCTCCTGCTGAAGGAAGCTCTTCGCGATCAGGAACGAATGCGTACCTTGCCAACCGAGCCATCTTCTCCTCCGGGCTGGTTTCATTATCTGAATATACCAATTTCGCCTGCTTCGATTTGTCTTTCTTGGATACTTTCTCTTCGACGCCGTCCGCTTTAGGTGGTGGTGCGTTGGCCGCTGCTTTGTCAGCTTCTTTCGCCGCCCCGGAGATCAGATCGTCAACAGAGGAAGAAAACGTTGTAGGTTCGGCCTTGTCACCGTTAGAAATACCAGGAACACCAGCCGCTCCAGGAAGAGGGTGACCCATGTGCATCTGTTGCATTTGATAGGCATTAACCTGGGGAGCCCCGATAGCAGGTCGTTGTGGGAGACTCGGCACAGCCGGTAGACTGCCCGGTCGAGGGGGGAATGCGGAACCTTGCGAGGGAGGAATAGGATTGGTTTGAGAAATCGGCGGTGCTTGAGAAGGCAAAGGTTGGGGAGTTGTGTTTCCATATGCTGTTACAGGTGGTCCTGGTTGAGGCGAATAGCCAACTGGAGTAGAATACTGCGGAGTAGGAGGGAATTGAGGTTGTCCACCTGGTGAATAATTCGGGTAAACAGGACTTGCCGTTTGTTGGTATGGAGAACCAGCCCCTCCATATGGCTGGGGGTATGAAGAGTACGGTTGATTGGGTGCGGTAACACTGGGAGGAGGTTGACTCTTGAAAGGGTATTGTTAGGTCAAAATTAAATGGCCAAAAGACAAACACAAAAAAGGAGGGGTAGAGGTTTACTTACAAATCCACTCACATTAGGCGTTTGACCAGCTCCAACAGGGGTGGCTTCGCCGCTGCTCCCTCCAGTGCGAGCCTCTGCCATTTTAGCTTTGTGCTCCGCCAATCGCTTCTTCATTTCTGACACACTCTCAAGTTTGGGCTTCTTCGCCGGCTGTCCCGTCACACTTGTCGACCCGGAAGGAGGATTTCCAGTCATTGCCTGTCGCTCCGCCTCGGCTTGCTGGAACTGGGTTAAAACTCGCTGATTATGAGACTGGATGATATCTTCAGGAACACCTTCCATGCCGAAGATTTCGACATCAAGACTAGCACGATTGTTAAGGGCATTGTCCACGGCTGTCAATTGCTCCTTGTGGACTTGACTCATGTGCACCGACAATCCTGAGTCAAAATCATTAGTATTTCAGGCGAAACAAAATCATCAAAAAGGCTCAGGAAGAAGAATTGTGGACTCACCTCCTGCTGTATTAAGCCTCCTCCCACATCTCTCGCATTTGAAATGCTTGGCCCTCTGGTGTGAAATGAGAATTTTGAGATCGTCAAAATCGCGTTCGCAGTAATAACACCACGGGCGAGCTAAAAGCTCTTCCAGTGTGGGACTACGTCTCTTCTTTCCCATCGCGTGACAAGATAATGTAGATATGTAGGTATCAACTCTAGATATTGGCAGGCCTTAATTGCTGATGAGTATGGATGACTGGTGGTTTGCGGAGGAATGGATTGAGAGGGCTCAATTCCCACGTCAGGCTGTGATGTGACGCCACGGAGATCTTCTTTCATCACGTGTACAATCTTTGTCCTGCACGTGATATGTATCATTTATTTATGCTACCCCTTCACTGGTCACCTTAATTTTTAACATTCTAACTTTAAATTCATTTTATAGCTATTTAAGTGTACGTCTATATAATATCCTTTTTTTTTGCCTTTAATAGCAGTCAGAAAAGAATGAAAGGGATGCAGTCAGTGTAATTAGAGATTGAAGGATTCCAATATCTAATTAAATATACTAACTATACTATTAATACCCGTTATTATTAGCCATCAAGATCTATAGACGTCCAAGCATAAAATGTTGTTTCTCTCAATTCATCATAATTATTATATCTGACAATTTAACTGTGTTTATTTAAAATCACCTATAATATTTTTACAAGGTGCAATTCTAGGTACCTTGTCAGTGAAAATACTAGCAGAAAGAATTACCCTCTCATACAGCCAAAATTGTCAGCACCCCTTCCGCTTCAACCACTACCTAGGCAGGTGGATTACTTGTGGTATGAGGCTGTCTCATTAAAGGGTCTCTGTAAATTCCCTTCTCTAAGTGAGAAGAGTAGGTCAGCCGTAAATTTCAACCTGCTGGCATTCAATCTAATAGTGTTTGCAAGGCTGCCCCGCAAACAGTAAAACCAACATTATCAGGAAATTTACGGGTCTTCGATTTATAATATAGATAGGGAAATTTGGAAATATAGCGCCAAATGTACAAAGACTGCATGTGGTTCAACACAATCCAATCGTAGAGGGTACAAAAATGTAAATATGACCAGCGCCCACCGCTTGCAAAAGTCCGCTAAACAAAATGTAAGATGTAAAAGAATCAATAAATAAACCATAACAGGCCATTTCAGCGACGCCATGCTCGTGTTTCAAGGCTCTAAATATACAGAGACACAGAATACATTAGATGTACATGCCCCATCCCCTACTTCCCAGATCAAATAATAGGTCATTAAATTAATATTCAGCACTGAAACCCCAAAAATAGAAGAGGAAATTTTAGCCAAAAAAAAAGGAAAGAAAAGAAAAAAAAAAAAGATGGAGCAAGCCTAGGGTTCCTGCTCACGCAGGTCGTGGATGGCCTGGTGGAGGCAGGCCAGTAGGCGCGCCATACGGGATATAGTAATCAGGGTAAGGTGTGTGGTAAGGCTGGGGAGGCGGGGGCTGAAGAGGACCTCGAGGACCAGGAGGGAAAGGAGCCATAGACGGTGGTGGGAATGGCGCTATTGGCCCCCGGGGCGTGGGAATTGGTGCCAACTGTGGAGGTTGAGTTGGCGGTCCAGGTGCCAATGGAGCCGAGGCAGGAAGTGTTGGTCGTGCAGGCGCCAGGGCCCCTTCAGCCCTTGCGGAGCCCCCAAAGGCCGGGCTGGCCGACTTTTTTTTCTTCCCTGGGGCCTTTATGGGTTCTATTGCCTTTTTTGCAGCTTCCGCTGCACGGTCTGCTTCGATTTGTGCCTTGGACCGCTTTGGGTTACGGACGCGACCCTCTCTATTGAATCGAGCCCAATGATTGAGCATGGCTTCGGTTCGCTTTGGATTCTTCGAGTTGGCAATTTTTTGGCGTCGAGCCAACTCAGCAGCATCAATCGCTTCATCTTGTCCCCCCGCAGTATGGGCGTTATTCGTTGACACCGCCGCCGTTCCCCCAGAAGGTGCCGGTTCGATTGGCACCAACTGGGGCTTACCAGAGCGTGAAGGGGATGCTCCATCCGTTTGCGAGAGACCCAGATTAGAGCGTGAGGTCGTTGTGGTAGGTGCTGGGGTAATCGGCGTCTCGGAATTTCCCCGAGAGACCACGCGGGTTGTCCCTCTCCCCCTCACACGACTGCCACGCCCGCGAGGAGGATTCCGTGCCGAAAGTCCATTGGCAATCTCTTCCTCTTCCGCTTCAGCTGCCTGTCGGCGAGTCCGAGCACGGCGTTTGCCTGGATGCTCCTCGGGCTCTGGTGGTGCTGGTGTTTCCCCAGGAGCTTCATCGGTTTCTTGTGCTCTAGTAGCCGCTTCCATCTCTGCTGCCCTACGTTTGCGGGTCGCTTTTCCGACAAACTCTTCACGTGGGGGGTTCTGAAACTTAGGCACATGTTCCACGCCGAACTTCATCACGATAGGCCACCCATCGGGGTTAGGGTTGTTCGGCCCAGCCTTAGCAGTCATCTTTCGGGATTGGGCAGGTGTTGGTTTGAATCCACCCTGTAGGAACGGGTTTTGATTACCGACTTTGTCTTCCTTGGGGTCATGTTTGTAGCCATATAGCATTGCTTCTTTCTTATCTTCGAAAACTTGGGGCCTCTCAAGCTTTCTAGGGTCGCTTGTTGGTTTTGCGTGGTGTCGAGTAGCAACTTTATGGAGCTTGTCGATAGCTAGATACTCATCTTGCCATGCCTTCAATGCATAAGCAACATTCTCGGTAATAGCGTAAAGCTCATCGCTTGATCGCATTTCAGGGTCACGAAGCTGAACCAGAAAGTCTTCAAGAGGAGAGATCTCCAAAAATTCTCCTCGTCCGACCTTGGTCTTTTTGTATGGATCAGGTCGTTCTAAAGGCTCGGTCGTGTCGCGCTTCTTGCCGCGCTTTGGCTCGTGGAAAACAGTCGTCCATGTTTTGTTAATACCAGTCGTTTTGATATCATAGTCCTGAGAAAACTTGCGAATGTCATGGACGTTCCAGAAATTGTGAAGTCGTTTTTCCAATGACACAGAATCCTGTTCACGAGAGAATTCATGTAGTTGATTTGAAAGTGCGAGATCAGATTCACCCTCGGGTACTTCTCCTTCGGGCTCTTCACCCGCATCCATGTCTGCCTTTTCGTTGGCGTAAGTTTCAGCGTCTTCAGCCACGTTGATCGCGGTGTCATCATCTTCATTTTCACCAGCATGGGTTAAAGCAGCATCATCGCCAATTTCAACTTGCTCTTCGTCATCATTGATCTGACTTCCTTCGTCATCGGCAGTGCCATCATACATTTCAAATTTGGCAATGTGTGGATGTACTGTAGCAATATGATGCTTGAGTGCCTCATTTCGAGAAATGGCGTCGTCACTTGACGAATTAAAATACTCTCCACACCAGTCGCATTTAGTCCTGTCTGTCATGGGGGATGGTGAAGGAGATGTTTGAGTAGATGTATGTTCGGAGAATTGTCGGCGAAGCGGGGAGTCCCGGCTGGCCAAGTCCGAAGTATGATTGTTAAAATCAAGCTCACTTTGAGCGGTAGGAGCCATGGTAGATTCAAGAGAAATTTTCAATGATGAGTAGATGAATAAAGAGAAAAAAATGCAACAACAATTAAAGGAATAGATTGACAATCAATATGGTCGGAAACCCAAAATTTGGGACCTACATGTACTTGTTAGTCGAGTAAACTTGGGTTTAAAAAAAAAAAAAAAGTTCGCTTCTGGTGCCAAGACACCAGTAGTAATTGGAGCGCAATCTTGCAAAGTGTAAGGGAGCGAGGACCGAAAGCACGGTGAGGAAACAATCAACACAAGACACGGGAATGAAACACAGGAAGGAGAATCAAACATTTCTCAAACATGAAAAACGATCGAATCATTAAAGATAAAGGTTTGACGCGGAGAAATAGCGGCACGCAAAGTGGCCTGAACAGCCGACATGTAATATCCTACCTTTCAAAATTAGAACAACAGAGCCAGTCTGTTGGAGAAGAAGGCGTAAAATTGCTTTTGAATCGATTGAGTCAAAAACAGTAAGCCAGATTGATTGTCCAAAGGCCCTTATCAGGGGTGGACGCGAAAGAGACCCTTGGCTACCAGACTGAGCTCGTGGTTGAAGCACGGTTGCCAGGGATAGTAGGAAGTAGAAAAGTTGGAAGTAGGTGTTCTCGAAAAGGAAAAGTAAAAGAAAAGCTAAGCGGGTAAGCAGAAAAAACTAAGTATGCGCCCAACCACGCTCTAAACAACGAGTAAAGTCGGATTTGGATTCGATGCAGATAGGGTGGGAATGAAAGAGGGAGTGATTGGAGAGATTAAGATGATTTGCTACTATTTATGTGAGGGTAAAAAGGGTAAAAGTTTGAGGGCGCGCCGAAAGCCAAGTAAAAGAAGTATGAAGGCTTGGGGCGAAGTAGAGGAGCAATAAGGGACAAGGGGAAGGAGAAAGGAGAGAAAGCGGAGATAAATGAGGAACGTAGAAGCAACACGAGTAATGAATGAGCATGGAGGGAGAACTGGGTGAATGGAAGAAGGAGGTAATGGGTGGGTGTTGTAGTGGTAGTGAATGTAAAAGTTCTGGGGGGGAAAGTTGAGTTTGTACAGTACAGCCAGCAGGTCAAAATCCATTTACTCACTTTTAGCAAATTTACTGATGGTGGTATGGCTGTGACAGTCCTTATTCAATAATTTACCTGGATCGGACCCACAGGACGGGCAAATCCGTGGTTTGGGTTGGTCCGAAAGAAGACCGCCTCCGGATTGATCCCCTTACTAGCCGTGCTGGTACCGTACTAAACCAATCAGACAAAACGTC
The DNA here is from genome assembly GCA_027569235.1 of Aspergillus sparsus. Lineage (NCBI taxonomy): Eukaryota > Fungi > Ascomycota > Eurotiomycetes > Eurotiales > Aspergillaceae > Aspergillus > Aspergillus sparsus. Next base: position 26,949 of record JAPDES010000152.1, read on the forward strand.
TAATATTAGGTGTAATCCATGATACCGTGACGATTCAAAGAGCTGAGCCCAAGGCAAGAAACACATACATGCCAATCTACCGTAGTAGTACCTCCTTTACCCGTATCCCATTCATGAGGGAGGGGCGACACTGCGTGTTTCTTGTTTGCCTAATGCGACTCGAAGAAACAAAGAATAGATAGCACCCCTTTACCTAAGGTACTATTAACATTATTGATGAATCACTCGTAATCTAAATAACTATTGTTTTTCTTCAAGTTCCAACTTTCAACTTCCAAGTTTTTCTTCCCACTCCCCGAAAGTTTCTACCTACCGACTCGCGATCTATCATTGGAGCGAAGTATACATGCCTAGGTAGTGTTTTTGGTATGGTAATTACCATCTTTGACATCATCACCATCACGTATCATATTATTCAGGTACTAAGATGTCCAAACTATATGCCTACCGAGTAATACAGAAATATCCTGCCATGGGAACAATGATAACAACTTATAATACTTAAAACAAAAGTATTTCCCTTTGTAATGTACGGACATCCACGCGACTCGGTCTCTATCAAAGACTTCTATTTCCTAACACATGGGGCAAAGATCAGATTTAGCACGTTGAAAAATCACGCTTTCTACCTAGGTAGGTATTTATTACCGACTAAATCCTAGAAATACTTGTTTATAAAGTGAAAAAATAAATAAAGGCTCCAGGAGATCTCAGAAAATAAGTAAAACAAGGGCCATGGTTGAATCACGACCAAGTCATCATTCTTATAATGTATAATAAACTCAATGATTCTTCTCGCCAACATCCAATGCAACCAAAAATCGACTCACGCAATTGTAAGCTGCGGCAGTCGCTGTGATCTCCACAACTTCCCGATCACTAAAGTGTGCCTTAAGCTCCTGGAATACTTCGTCTGGCACAGTCACAGTCTTGGTCATCGCGTCTGTATACTTCACAACGGCCACTTCTGCAGGGCTCAGGACGGTGTCCTTCGCTTTGTCGGAGAGATCTAGCCCGGAGTCCCCGATCAACTTGATTGCAGCCTCGCTCATCCCACCCTTAGCTAGTAAAGGTGCATGCTGCTCCCATTCGAAAAGGGCACCGTTGATCACAGCCACCCGACAGATGACCAGCTCACGAATCACACTTGTGAGACTGGTTCGCGTTCGAATTGCCCCAATGAAAGAGTTCCATCCGTCGGTAACGGGAAATGAGTGTAATAGTGCGCGATCCAGAGGTAGAAGCGGATTTGGAGCTCGCCGGGCTTGCACTCGAGCAAGGATTTCAGCCTCCTCAGGGGTGCTAGTAGGGGGAGGGTCGGCAACGTAGGGGAGACGCATGATTAAAACAGGCCTTTGAGTCACCTAGCAGATATTTGATGAAACGACAAGCTTATTGATTAAAACTAGGTTGGTTTATGTGAGTCACGGACCAAGTCCTGAGCAATCCGGGCATTTTTATAAAACTTACTTAACGGCACAATTTTTATATCCTAGTTATACTATCAGGAGGTCGAGTTGTGAGAATCAAGCATATGCTGTCGGAGAATGAATTAATCAAGTAAGCGTGGAGAATCGTGTGCTATTTATGCTCGTTTCTATCCGTGAGACTCCAAATCCACCACCCCGCGGAAGGGTCCGCCGCTGCGGGACATTGCCGAGAACTATACACAGAGGAAAGTCGGACACGAGAATATCCAACTCCTACCTCCGTTTGTTCATGACTGATTAACCTTTTATTACGGTCTCCAGGGGATATATACCTAATATTTTCTCCCTCATAGAAGTATCTCTTAGGTTGTAAGCATGAGGGGGCAGGTGCAAATTCCGTTCTTATGTTACCCGTCGTTCCGCCCTCATATGCCGCCAATAGGTCCTTGAAGGCTAACACCGGTACATCTACAGTTCCATGATATTGGTCTTTCTTGCTTCTTGCATCGCTATTAATGCTGTGTTCTAAGCATTCTTGAACCCTCTGGAGGTCAATTAACCCGATTTTCTGCTCTAAATGCACCCCAACATGTCCCAAAACTATATATATATCTTGGGACATAGTTGGGCTAAATAATCTCTTATACTAGGCCAGATAATTTAAACATGGTTTATTAGCATGCCAGCTCCAGAATATAAGAACTAGCCCACCCGAACTCAATCAAATATCCTATCATGGCTTGACAGTGTATGAGGTGACATCGATATTGTTTGCGAAAGCTACCTGGGGAGGTATGCACGCTAATGCCGCTTGGCGCAGGTCATCAGGTCTCCACCGCCCAAAACATTCGAGGTCCATCAATTTACCACGTCCCCCCTCAACGGCCTCCAAGCTCTGATACGCCCCCCCTACAGCCTCGAAAGACAAAGAAAAATGAGCACAACGCGCCCCAAAGGCTCAAAACCCACAAATGATGAGCTTCTTGCTCAATTTGATAACCTGGGTATTGACTCAACAGATCAGTCCACAAAGCCAACTACCACCACAGGCAAGTCCGATGAAGACATCCTTGCCGAGCTAGGAAATCTAGCCTCCCAGCGACCAAGTAGTGGTCCAGGGACTCCACGCGTATCGACTACAGAGCCTAGGTCCTCGACCAAATCCCCTAACCCTACTACTACCTCATCCACTGGCCGGGCGAGCGAGGAAAAGGCCGCACCGCGAAAGTCGGGGGAAAGCATTCGGGCCTCCCATACCGAGAGTAAAGCTTCAGATGTACAATCGAAGCCGATAGAGAAGCAGGATACGGAAGAGAAATCGTCCTCTGGTGGTGGAGGTGGAGGATGGTGGGGGGGTATCTTTGCAACTGCCTCTGCCGCGATGAAGCAGGCGGAAGCAGCCGTGAAGGAAATTCAGCAGAATGAGGAGGCCCTTAAGTGGGCTCAACAAGTGAAAGGAAATGTTGGAGCTCTTAGAGAACTAGGTAGGTTCTTCGTTGAACGGTTAGAGGGGATTTGATTATTGTTATTATCATTTGCATGTACCGCGAGACTGACTATGGCAACCCCGAAGGTGGCGAACTTCGAAACATGGCCATACCTACATTTACCTCTTTCATCCACACCCTCGCTCCTCCAATTTCCTCTCACGAACGCCTTCAAATCCATGTGACCCATGATTTCTTGGGGTATCCAAGCCTCGATACTCTCGTCTACTTGGTGTTCTCTCGTGTGATGGCCCAGGTTGAAGGAGGTGATCTCCTGGTCATTCAGCGCGGACAAGATAATCTCTCCACAGCTGGATGGCATGACGGCCCCTGGTGGCGCACGGCTATCCCTGGGAACTCTCGTACCATCTCCGCTGTTCGTGGGCTCGTGGAGGCGACTAAGCTTTCCCGAGCCAGCGCCGAGTCATATGCCACGGAATATTATTCCACGAAAGGTGGGGTGGAAGAAGCTGCAAAGCAAGCCACTCAAATTCTGAGCGAGTCAAATCCCGTCCGAAACAGCGATATATTCCTAGCTATTCAAGCCATCAGTCAAACATCCTTAACCGAGCTCTTCCAGCGAGGCTCAACCGCAGACCAGGGCACGGCTTCCGGTGTTGCCGATGTTCCTGACTCACCAGAGGAAGAGATCGCCTTTGCTGTTTACCTCCATGACCCAATCCATGGTATCGCCTTCCATACCGTCTCTCAAGCCATCCCACAGAAGTGGGTCGATTGGCTTGACGCTTCAGCTCCTGCCGCGCAGGCTCCTGAATCCGAAGATGCTCACGTAGCTCGTGCAATTGTTCCGGAGGAGATAGCTGAGATCATAGAAAGTGGGGGAGTAGATCCCCGCGAATGGGCGGCGGAATGGGTCGAGGAATCCCTCTCCCTCGCAGTGGGAGTTGTCGCACAACGCTATGTCGCTAAGAGAATGGGTGTTGGAGAGCCGGGATCTGCAAAGGGAAAATTACGTGCTGAGCAGGCATCAGTTGTAGAGAGTGGGGCAGGGGAGGCTGCGCGGGCGCTATAGAGTGATTTCCTTTGTGGTGTGTAACTATCTTTTGTTATTGTTCTTAGCCTTCTCTTGAGAAATGTTTCCTCTTATGATCTGATAATACTCCAACTTTGTTTTCGCCTTTTTTCGCCCCTCTTTTCTTCTTGACATTTCCTCCTATTTCTCTTATCTTGGGCGAACTCATATGGTTCTCGATATTCCCTATTTGACTAACTGCTCTAAGATATCTCAAGCCACCCGTATATAATGAAAACTGACCAATATTCAACATTTTCTTATTATTTACCTCAAATTATGGTAAAGCATTTTTTTTTTCCAGGAGAGAGAGAATGGACAAAGGAGAAATATAAAAAATGAAAATGAAGTAAAATTAAGAAATCTTAAGATCTCATGAACCGTAGCGGGTATCTATTTATCTATTCCAGATCTATTCTTTACTCTCGTTCATCATGAAAGATTCAATGGCCCCTCAAGACCGGGAACATACCAGAAGTTCGCACAGAGGGGTGTAACACTAGAATAGAATAATTAGCTTATTGCATAAAAAAAATTTTTTTTTGCGGGGGGCTGTTTAAGAATTTACCCCCTCCCTTTCCTTTTTCCCTAAAGGTGAAAAAGAATACAAAAAAAAAAAAAAAGATGACATACCTGGTACTTCCATTCAACACTGTATGTGCATCAGTACCTTCTTCACTTTCTTGAAGGGCCTTTTTCATATCTGTGAGTTCAGCAGCCCATTTGAAATCGCGCTCTTTGAAGTGAGAGCGTGCAGAGCCGTTTACTACAGCCTTAACAGGTGAAACATCCTTCTGGTCACCAACATGGCCATTTACTTCTGCGTTATGATTTGAGGTTGATCCGTTTGTCAAGACTGGAGGGGCCTTGAGTGTGCCATTATTATTATGATGATGATGATAATTATTTCCTTCAGGCGCTGCTTCCGCATATAAACAACCCCGAGACCAGTAGTAAGGCAGGGTCCGGGTGTAGAGAATGGGTCTAGACTCGACATCTTCCCGCATTGGGATATTCAGGTTATACAACTCGACACGCTCGTCCCAGTTCTCGACCAGATGGTGCACAACACGGACGGCAAGTCTAGCTGCGGCCTCGATGATGTTCATGGGCTGTTCTTCTTTGCTACCGAAGGAGATAGCGATGCCGCGCTTACCGCACGTGGCCGCCTCTAGGGCTCCGCCTACGGTCCCGGAGGACAGATTGTAGATAGTCGAGGCATTGCGACCGTGATTCGGGCCTGAGATTACAAGATCAAAGGGTTCTCGATCGGTGAATAGATTGAAAAGTCCCAATTGCACACAGCTAGCCGGGGTGCCGTTTGTGATAACTACCCATTCTCGACCTGCGACGGCGCTGGTGGTGGTTGAGTTCTTATAATCAGGGTCAACAACGTAATCCTCGTCCCAGGTGCCGTCGTTGCGAAAGGCGTTGGGGGGAACGTAGGTGGCTTTCAGAGAAGCCTCAATTAGATGAGCTTTGCCAATCCAGGATCGTGAGGCGGCGGGGATGGCTACGGACACCTGATGGCCGGCGTCTTGGAGGGTATCGACTAACGGACGGATGTATGGAGAAAGACGCCGAGACGGTGGACCGTCATCATTGACCACCTATTGAAAATTGGACAAAATTTCAAGTCAAGTTAGATGGACCTTTTTCCACTTGAAAAAAAAATTTCTATAGTATGGTTGTTTTTTTTTTTTTTTTTTTCCCTTTCCCACTCTCCCCCCGCCGCCCCTCCTTCCTTCCTCTCTTGCTCTCTCTCCTATCCATTTTTTATGTTTCCCCCCCCCTCCTCTCTTAATTTCCTTTCTTGAAGATGACGGAGGGTTATCTCAACATGGGGGAAGGGGAGGAAATGCCCCAATTTTCTGGTCGGGTGACTTGGGAAGAGATTGGGGTTTGGGAATTGGAGACCGAGAAGGAAAGGGAAAAAAAGAAAACATACCAATATATGCATGCTGAAGCGCCAATTCCGAGTAGTTTCGATACTTGGCAAAGAGGAAGAATACTTAGTTACGGGGGGTTGTATCTCTTCCGGTTTATTTTATTTCTTCTCGAAAAGGGAGAACAGGTTTCCAAAAAAGAATATATTGTATTTATAGTTTAAAACTGGGCATTCAAGCCTTGAAGGGGTTTCTTCAAGCTTTCCCTTCACTAAATACCGAAGAGCTTCCGAGCAGGAGAATCCATCTCGTTTCTGGTCACGGTGAAGCTCATGGGAGCTGCGGGGGAAGAGGGTTGCGTTGTATTGTCCTCGGGTCATAACATTACATTACGTACCCGTAATCAAATGAAACACCAAAAAACAGGCCCAAACATGGCGATAAGGGGTGTACACAGCAGGTAAATTACAGTCCTGTCTATGACATGACCCGACTTGGCCAAAAGAGGCCAAAAAGAGTCTGCGGTGAGGCGTCGTTACACTCGTGGGGAAGAGACTCCGTCATCCACGAAGCAATCGAGAGGGGCAGAAAGGCCAATCAGAGATCTCACTTGAAGCCTCTTGGTCATCTACGTCGGAATGAGCGTGGATAAGAAGTAATCCGAGTCCACGAAATAATCATCATCTTGGATACTTAATTAATGCCAAAGTTGTAGAGAAGTATTGGACTATTTATCTATAGGTCTAGGTAGTGCGGAGGACTTAATAATACCTACCTTAATTAATAACTAACTATCTATTTATTTATTTATTATTATTATTGTTGGAGCATGTTTGAACTGACCCCTCTCTCCCCCCTCTCTTCTCCCCCCCCCAAAATTAGATCCACAGCTACGTACTACCATGATGTACGGAGTACAGTCTACCAACTAGGGACCTGGTAGGTACATAGTTTAGGCCCGTTTGGAATCCCAACAGAAGAATAAACGAGACTTTGTGGCTTATTCCAAGACCCTGATGCAGATTAGTCTTATCATTATTGTCTTTGCTCTAGCGAATAATAGATATTATTCATCGTTGCATTTCATAATATAAGACAGAAATTTCTTTTAGTGGATACATGCCTAAAACTACACGGACTTGACAGGCAGATCATGGTCCGGGGGGAGGAGGCTTCTTAAGGTATGAAATAACTAATGAGTGGCCACTGTTGAGTGCTGAGTACAGCTCGTGGCGGGATTTGAATAGCGGGAGTAATTTCTTTTTCCTTTTCTTTTTCTTTTCCTTCTTCTTTTTTCCTTTATTTTTATTGTTCTTTATTTGTTGTTGTGACTATCCTTATCCTTCTACTTATTACTTTTTTCTTCACTTTTTGATATTCAGAACTCTTTCCCAATTTTAGGCTATATGGAATGTGGTGGACCCTCCTTAGAATATTCTGTAGGCTATAGAAAAATTTTTTTTTTTCTTTCTGTCTTGCTCAAGAGAACACAATAATCAAGGTGTGGCACCAACCAAAGAATACTTCCCAATGGTACAGATCACACACATACACACAAACACTTCTAGAATATTAGTTAGTGTAGAGTAGATTAAATTGTTAGCTACCTCCCTATTCCAAACTAAATTGATAATATTCTTAGAAATCCACCCAGCATAAGAGGAGAAATTTTAAGTAGGAAGAATCCCCGACCCATTAAAATCCGATTGGCATCAAGGCTTATCCCTGCTCATACATCTCGTACTATGTAGGGATATTTTTGTCATACCCAGGGCTGCTATCTTGCGTGGATGGGCTGATTCGGTCTCGTAATCCGGATTGTCAGGATAGAAGGTTGGATGAGTAACTGAATGGCAAAGTGTAATATTATCCATCCCTCGCGGAGGGTCGCTTGCTCTGACTTTGAGCACTAGTGTGGTCAGACTACTGTAGTGCTAGACTACTATGAGACTTGGTACTCAAGTGGGTTCTGGCGCGATTGGCGATCAAGCCTGGGCAGTCGTGCTAGTAATATGTAGTAATATTAATCTGGGATCATAATAATAATAATAATAATAATAAATAAAATAAAATGAGGACACCTACTAAATCACCCCTGACAATAATAATCTTCATAATAATTATAACCATCGGTCGCTCTGCATTCTAAAATCCTTGAGCGGCGACTAGAATTATTCCGAACTCACAACCAGACTGGACGATAAGAGCAAGAGCAAGAAAGCCACATCGCGCCTCATTTATCAAACCTCCGAGGAAGACGCTAAAAAAGGGCCAAAAGAAAAAAGTAAAGAAGAAAAAAAGTTGCCTTTCAGTGAAACTGGTCTGTGCGGACTTATCGGCCGTTCAGTTTGTGAGAGTGGTGAGAATAATCCATCGGTGGCCGATCACCTCAAAGTCTTTAGTGGGGAACAACTTGGAAGTCAGCCACGAAATTCTGTTACTACCATCTGACCATCGCTAGCCGTCATCTCTTTTCTTCTTTCTTTTCCCATTCCCCCTCCCCCCCTAAAAAACCTTGCCCATCGCAATCGCCAAAATCAATATCAGGAGTCATTTTCCCTCCTGAGATTCGTTTCCGTCCTTCTCTTGCTGCTAGTGCAAGGGTACTGCCTACATTTTGTCTTTTCCCTGCACGGTCGTCGATCGCCTATCGACGCATCAACCCGCCAGGGACCTTGCCCGCTCCACGAGGTCTTGAACGACTTTCCCCCTCCTTCAGTCCCCTGTATGGAAGGCGGGACTACTGGAACAACTGCGGGCATAGACCCCAAAATTCTGGATAATTGGCAAACGGATTCTGGTTTTTCTATTCCTTGGGACCACCCGGGCTACGAACAACCGCTTGACTGGGACACCAGCCAGGACTCTAATCATGATGACGCGGATTTTGCGGACTTGAGCGGCAATGTCTCTCTTCTTGGGCAGTCGAGTGATTACCAAAGTGATGACAGCAGGTATGCGCCCCTAAGATACTCACCCTTACCCTCTACCCCCACGGATGAGACAATATGTTGAGGCTGACACGCCGAGTATATAGCAAGCAAGGAATCCCTTCGCCTGAAAAGTTCGGCCCGTCTGATGGCACGATTGAAGGCACCCTCAGCAGTACTGTCAGCCCCAGAACACTGCCTTCGGCTGATGATAATTTTCATTTGGACGAGTCATGGCCACATTTCCAGTTGTTCGGCAACATGACAGCCGGCATTCCGATGGAAACGCCCCTCTTTTATCAATATGGCAAGGAAACAAACGCCTCCACGAATACGTTCATCGTTGAAGATGTTGGTGGTTTATCACAGGGACAAGGATTTTCTGATATTTCATCAGATCAGTATTTGTCGTTTCAAAATATCACCCAGGGCTATTCTTTCCACACAGCGGACACCTGGGCCGATCCAGTTGCCAATACTCCTGAGCCCACCTCCAGCCAAATTCCAGTTTCGCTCGCCATGGGCCCGCAGCTACTTGACAAAGAAGCCGGGCGACTGAGTGGCTTCCAAGGACCGATTCAGTCTCTTGAAACACGCTGGCTGGATGGTCTTGAATCCCAGTTACCTTCTAACTTGACGTCGCCAGCATCACTGGCTGCGATCCCACAAGCTCCCGCTTTTTTCAAGGACGAGCCTCAAAGTCAGGATATGTTTCAATACAAATCAGAGAGCTCCTCCGTATCTGGTGACTTGCCTAGCGCTTATGAATACCCTTATTCTTCCACAAGCGAGGATGTCCCAGCTTTTGCAGAGCGACAATTCGACGAAGAGAGCTTGTGGAAGGATTCCCAAAAAGCAGAATCACCTTCAGAGTCGCCTCAAACCACAGCTACTCTCATTGTTGGTGAAATCCCGTCAGAGTCGTTCGTTATTTCTGCTCCCATCAGGTCAAGGGCTTCATCTACTGCTGCCCAACGAGCGCCATCACGACCACAAACTCTCGGGCTCCAGTCTGCCGCAACCATTAAGAAGCGCAAGAAGCGTAATCTTAGCATCGCCTTGGACCAGGAGAATCCCAAACCTCTCCAGATTGTACAAGAAGATGGCCAAGGCGGATCAATTGCCTCCGCTGATTTCGTTTCCCCTCCTCGTGGCGCGCGCCGCAAAGGACCTTTGACGATGGCCGGCAGGGCCAACGCTGGACTACGAAGGAAGAATAAGGACACTTGTGTTCAGTGCCGTTTGAATAAGCGAAAGGTATGGCTTTGTAATTGATTCATATTCATCTTTCAGATAATTGCTGACAATTGGCAATAAGTGTGATGGCAACGCCCCGTGTGACGCTTGCCGCCCTACACTCCACGAACAGCCTTGTGCACGAGCTTGTTTCTCGAGCATTGTTGAATATGGAACATGCAATTATATTTGTATGTCTCTATTTACCTTGAATACCTCTGTCTTGGTCTTTAGCTAACAGCTGCAGCTCAACGCGCCATCAACCATCCAACTCTGGATAAGTCGGGGCGAGTTCGCTTAAATATACCCTCAGAATTCGATCTGAATGACCTCCTTACCTTCCTAGGCGAACGTCAAGGAAGATTTAATATTCGAGCCAGTCAATCCTGGGGATCACTCTATATTCTTGACCTAAGCGAGACTTACAAATTCCTGAGAGGCTTGAGCGATTACAATGGAAATTCGAAGTCAAACTTCCTCGAATTTATCGATCGACGTATCGTCGAGTCAAAGGACAAATCCAAGAATTGGCTCACATGCGTCAAGGATTGCGATCCGATGAAAAATATATATGTTAGTCCCACTGTCGTCATTTCCAAAGATAAATTACTGATTTGTTCAATTTATCATAGACATTGCTTTCTCAATGGAACAACATGCCCAGCCGTGCAACCTATAGCTTCGTCCCTCTTCAGGCTGATAGCGAAGAAAGGCCCATGGATGTTAACAACGCCGATGATCAGCGCGAAATCCTTCTTGCAGCACAACTATCCCGAATCATATGCCGCATGCTCGAGGTCGAAGGTTTCCGGAGACTGGAGCGCGATTTCTATAACATCAAATGGAAACAGATCTCTCAGGAAACTCACATGAACTTCCTGAACGAATTGGGCCGTATACTTCTCACACTGCGCTGGCGTGTGTCCTGGTGGAGACGCCTTGGGGATGGCGGCCGCGAACCGGACCCTACAAAACAACACTATGTCGACCGAGTTGATCTGCTCTGCAGAATTCTTTACGTATACTATACTTGTGTACTCGCCAAGCTTCCTTCTTGGTCTGCGTCTGAAGTTCCCAAGGGTGTATGGTCGACTTATGCTGATTCCGAGGGTCCTGTCTGGGACGATTTTCCTGTTGACCCAACTGATGAAGGTTTCAGGAGATGGATCGAAAGGGGTGTCGAACTGATCGACCAATCTGGCGCACCACGTCAAGTTACAAAAATTTAGGTATACCATGGGGAGGCATTTATAATAAAATATAATTACAAGGTCTGGGCGGCGGAGTGGAATGGGATGATATTTTCGATACCCTTGCAGCGTCTTGTTATGCTTCACTCCTCGATTTCCGACCATGCACGATTTATGAATTTTTTTATTTATTTATTTTTATTTTCCTTTCTTCTCTTGTCTTTCTCTGATCTCTTTATGCTTTCTTTTGCGCTGGTTGCAGAGTTAAGTTTACTATGAGGATAGATAGCACTCGTGACATATTCTGGATATAGTTTCAAATGTCATTTGAATTTTTCCAACGCTCTCGGCCCATAGATTAATATTCGATGGTGGTACGATTTGAACACAGGGTATCGAACGCTTTCATTATTAATCGTATCACCACACTGGGTACCTAGTCAACACACTAATTGACTACCTAATGAATTAAACAATCCCTCCCAACCTTGTTAACCCTTTTTGCCATCTTTTCCCTTACCCTTCTCCGCTTTCTTATCTTTCTTTCCCCCTGCAAGCAGTTCGAGATGTCCGGCGCGCTGTGCCAAACTTCGTTCCGTTCTCGCCGTCAATCCCGCCGTCAATTTCTAACATAGCAAAATTAGCATAATCCGAAGGTACCACTTTGCTTAGGTATTCGATGAGATGAGGGAATAGGGAAAAAGAAGAAGCGCATCCAGGAGAGAGGGGGAAATTAAATCAAATATAAACGCCCAGTTTATGAACATGTATGATGCATGATACCAGGGTAAATGAGGGAGGTAAACCACCCACCCACACACACACAGAGAGAGAGAGAGAGAGAAAGAGAGAGAGAACATACTTTAGTCATCTTTTTCTGTTTGATCAATGACGCCTTTTTCGGTGCGATTGTTCGCGAACCTTTCTTGGGGCCGAGAGCGGAGGGTCTAAATTTGATCGCAAAAAAAGAAGGGTTTTAGTAAGTTGAGTTATGTTTGAAAGAATTGAAATGGAATTTTCAATTTTGGCTTTTGAAGAGGGAGCTGGGGGGAGAGGGGGGGGGAAATAATCTTATTCTTATTTTTATCTTTTCTTTGTTTTGAAGGAAACGGAGGAATCAAATGGGATAGAGAGAGATAGAAAGATCGACACCTACTTTTTTGAGGAAGCCGCGCTGCCACTGGCCCCGGATTTCTTGAGGGGTCCCTGAGCCATGACGATGGAATATCTAGAGGCTGGGAGGTAGGATTGGCTTGACTTATATATAGGTAGGTAGGAATCGATGGGGAGAAGTAGGTACTGCCAGCAGCACAAAAAATACTTAAAGTGGATCACCAAATTTATTATTGCTCTGAAGGTTGGACGGGGGAAAAGTTCAGGCAAAAAAAAAAATACCAACTGGCAGTGGAGCAAAATCCTTATCGGGGACCTTATCGATCAATCACGTGGATGTGGAGTATGAACGAACGACACATGGATATAATATTGTGCAACGTATGGTACGTTCCTTGAATATTTCGGGGTGATTATTTAGGATCTTATATATGAAGTCGTGTGTTTACTTATGGTATATTGCTGTGGATATTAGGAGGTGGGAGGGCCTAAGGAAATTATATATGTATGCACGGAGGGTTGTGGTAGAAGACCTTGCTTATAGAGCTTGTAGTTGACGAATATATATCGTAGAATTAGGGCTATACGCCATTCATGGCCAAGGGACAGGTTCTGTGTAGACAAGTACTCTTTTCGGAAATACGGATAGTGGATATTTAGAATAATCCATTATTTGCCGTGGATTTGCGCGGGTTAAGCATAATTTATGAAGTCCGTTAGCTCACTACTGGACTATCATTTCTCTCTCCTTTTACCCCGTATTTTCTCTTTTTTAAAACCTGAAGAACTCTAGGCAGAGGCTGGTCGAGATACTCGGGGTAACCGTACTTGGTATTTTTGCGGACCCATAAACATGCGCCTATAATTTAATAACAATAACCCTGCTCCCTCGAAAAAAAAAAAAAAAAAAAAAACAAAAAAACAAAAAAGAAATGAGGTGACATGGCCATGGTGCAAGTTGGAAACAAGCTATCTACTACTGTACTACTACTACGACGAGATATTCCGTGTGTCTAGTGAATATGGAGGCATTAGTCCATCCACTCACATAGACCAGTAAATTCTGTCCCAAAATACGCACCTCTCAGGTACCTGACTTGCTCCTTCCCGTTTGAGACCATGTTGCTCTGTATTGACAACCACTGTAGGTCACCCACAGCACTGGCGTGGACAATGCTTCCCACCTTGGAAAATGCGTTTTCAATATGATAGGAAGGGGGAGAGAGCTACAAGTCCTAAACGTTATATGCCGTGAGCGCTAACTATACCTGTGGCATTGATCTATCCTCTGGCGGCACTCGTGGGTATGAAGCTACCTCAGGCATACCCTCATACCTTCCAAATGAGGAAGGAAGCAGTCCCCCCTAGAGGTACCTAGGATTGGTAGGTATGTGTACCTACCAATTCTGGCTCAACAAGTTTGCCATCCAGGCTACTACTATCCTTCTGTCCCTCCCCCCCTCCTCTTCTCGCTTCTCTCTCTTCTCTCTCTTCTCTCCTCTCTTCACCCATATTCATTTAGTTGGTACGTTACTGTTATCAAACATCAGCGTATCTGCTAAACTCTTATTCTCTGCTTTCTGCTACTCTTTTATCCAAAGCTATTCGGCTTATCCAGTTTACTTGTTTACCCTGTTTATCCTCCTTTTAACCAAACTTCTATCGGTCTCATCTTATATCAAAGTCGGCATCCGCAAGATGAGCTCCTTGGTCCCTCGGGATATCCAGGGCTCCTGCTCTCGCGGAGGCCAGTTTCTGGAGTCGATCATGAATCAATTTTCTATTGACGCTCCCCGCTTCGTATCCCGGATGCCCTGTCTGTGGGGTTATCCCATCGTACCGCGGAAAAGAAAAGATCGACGTAGAATCTTGGACGGACCAGCGCCAGAAATCCAGGATATAACTTGTAGATATCAAAAGTCGCGTATTCTACAGGTTTTGTGTGATACCTATGTTTTACTTCCTTTCGACACTGTCTGTGCAAATGTATCGGTCCTATTTAACAACAATAGCGAAGAATGCCTTTGTGGCGTCGAGATCGATGATTCTACAGACAACCATATTGAAATCCTTCCTCCCAGTTGTCCCAATCCTCCTACCCCCCCTCCTCGTCCTAGTCATCCCGTGTTTATGTTTGACTCAGATGAGGAAGAGCCTGGTCCTATGAGACGCAGGTGGGAACGTGCTCTGGCAGATGCGATTCTTCTCCAAGCGGAGCTTAAGATCCTTTACAAGATCGATATTTCTGAGGACTCGCACCACGCCGGCCAATTTGACTGTGAGTTTACCATGTTGGAAGACGTTATTTTTTTTTTAAATGAAGATGCAACTACTTACCTGGTTCTATTATAGATGCTGAGGTCAAAGACAAATGTCTTTTCACAGACCCGGATATCAAAATCATGAAAACGTCCGAGAATGACAACGGCGTTATTTCTCAAAAGACCGACAAAAGAGATGATAAGAATCTCGCGTTTGACCCAGTTACGGGAACCTTTTATCGTGTTCGGAAAGAACAGAATGAAGCTGTAAACCAGCCTAGAAACAACGTTCCGGAATTTAATCCCAACGCGGTTGACAATTCAGTGAGCATGCCAATTCAGCATACCGAATGGCAAAAGGACGAATATTGTGAAAGCGAATATGTTTCAGAGTCGAGTCAGAACATTGATCATGAAATTTCAGATACGGAAATGTCTATTACTGAACAGTACGCTGATGAGTCCACCGACTCAAGCGAAATGCATCCATTGTTAGTATCCGACGGATATGAATCGAACTCTTCTGGATATGACGGTGATTCTTCCAACCTAGAGTCACTCTCCAGTGTTTTGCATCATTCGGCCACTGGCGAGCCTTGGTATGCCGATATTTTTGCAGACTCTTCTGCTATTACCTTTGAGGAAACATATGATAGCCACCGAGAAAGCGGAATTTTATCTCCCGAATCTGGGGTTGATCACCTTCAAGATTACTCCGATATGAGTGATACACATTCATCCGATTTGCTACCAATTACTGATAAGCATATCGAAAAAGTTATCGACCTAAGCTCTTTGGATAGCAATAGCGGAAGCCCCGAAGCAGAGCTACTTTCCAGTGTTGTGCATTATTCGGCTACCGGCGAAGCTTGGAATGCCGAGATTTTTGCGGAGTCGTCTGCTATCACCTTTGATGAAACATATAGTAACCTCCAAGAAAGTGGAAATCTGTCTCCTGAGACTGGTGTGGATTATCTTGAGGAATACTCTGATATGAGTGACACTCATTCATCTCTTTTGCCACCCCTTACTGAGGAGTATCTCAAAAAAGTTACCAACCTCAGTTCCTCAGATGATAATTATGGAGACTCCGATGTAGAGTCACTTTCAGGCGCTACTTGTGAATCAGTTACTGCGTTTAACCACCAAGAAAGTGGAAATTTGTCCCCCGAAACTGGTGTGGATTATCTTGAGGAATACTCTGATATGAGTGATACACATTCATCTCTTTTGCCACCCCTTACTGAGGAGTATCTAAAAAAAGTTACCAACCTCAGTTCCTCGGATGATAATTATGGAGACTCCGATGTAGAGTCACTTTCAGGTGCTACTTGTGAATCAGTTACTGCGTTTAACCACCAAGAAAGTGGAAATTTGTCCCCCGAAACTGGTGTGGATTATCTTGAGGAATACTCTGATATGAGTGATACACATTCATCTCTTTTGCCACCCC
>JAPDES010000153.1:0-41687 GCA_027569235.1 Aspergillus sparsus
ACGGGCCATGTTTTTGTGGGTTTTTTTGGGGGGTTTATCCACACATTTTCTCTTTGGTGTTTTTATTGTTTTGGTACTCGTTTTTCTGGGTTTCCTTTTCTATTTTTGTATTTTGTAAAAGGGGGTTGTGGGGCCCCTTTTTTAAATTTTTTTTTTTCTTCTTCTTATATTTTTTTTTTTTTTTTTACCGGGGTTTTTTTTTTTTTTTTTTTTTTTTTTTTTTTTTTTTTTTTTTTTAAAATTTTACCCCCCCCCCCCCCCCCCCCCCAAAAAAAAAGCCCCTCTCTCTCTCTTTCTTACTCGCTAATCTCGGGGGGGAAATAGCATATAACCGTCCTGCATACCTTCTCCTCCTTTCCCATCACCAACCAACAACATCTAGTAATCCCTTCCCATTACTCTGTGCATTCATTGCAATCTACCCAAGTCCCCCGGAGACGGCCGCTTCCATATCACCACCTCTAGTTCCACCCTCGACAACATCCTCCTACTCATCTTCAGCTACCCCTACGTCTACGCCTACCGCCTCGTCGTCTGCGCATGCGCATGCGACGACATCCCTAGTCCTCCCGATCCAGATCCATCTCGCCGGTCATCAGAGCCAGGCTCTCTGGGAAGACTATAATAATACCCATAGTCGAAAACGTCACCGATGCCATCTTTTTTTCTATCCCGAGTCGGAGCCCGGGTTCGCCGAGTCGTCGAGTCCAGCCTATGACCGTATCAGCTCGCGGCTCGTCTGGAGTCGATCCTTGGATGGTCTTAAGAGGGGGTTCGGCTGGCCCGCTGGGTATTGGAGGGCGCCTGACCCTGAATTCGTCTGGGAACGATATTGGAGGCACATTTTCCGAAACCGGAAACGTCATGATTTGGCTCCTCATGCGGAGGATATGTTGGGGATGATGGTTGGTGGTGGGGATCCTGATGCGAGGAGACATGCGCATGTTCATTGCGTTCCTAACAGAGTTGGAGGTTTGTTCCATTTATCTTTCTATTTATTTATTTATTTTATTTTATTTTTTTTTTTTCATACATACACATACAATACATCTATCGCGCTGCCTTTTGACTGACGTGAATGGTAAAAAAAAAAAAAAAGGCTCAACAACAATCGATATATCCACATTTTACTCGTCCCAATTCATCCCTTCTGGGCCACCCTCTCAGCATATTCGCCTGCTTTCGCGCACTGTCGGACCAGACCGTGTTGTTGACGAGCTCCTGCTCTCTTTCACCCACACTGAGGAGATACCGTGGCTACTCCCCCGGGTGCCGCCAACTGGCCGCTCAGTACGGATCCCTCTGGTTATGACGGTGAGCTTTCGTGCGGGGAAGATTGATCGCCATAATATTTATTGGGATCAGGCTAGTGTTCTCGTACAGATTGGTCTCTTAGATCCGACTCTTGTCCCGGCGGGATTTCAAAGCATTGGGACGAATCGTGAGGGTAAAGACTTTGTCGAGAGGATACCAGTTGTGGGAGCGGAGGCTGCTGATGCTGTATTGGAAGGGTGATTTCTTCCATTGGCGAGATTGATAGATAGTGATATGGGGAAATTTGTGTTATTTCTCCCCCCGCCAATTGAAAAATTGTTCAAATTTAAGTCCTTTGTAACAAAGACCGCAGGTTCCCGAGATCCTTACTAACACCTCCAGCACTCTTCAAAGTTAAGAGACTGGCTTCTTGGGCCAAAGGAATCACATCTTCAACCCTTCGTCCTTTATCTGTTGCAAGTCCAGCAATGACAGCTCCGAGGAGCGTGTCCCCAGCGCCATTGACGCTGACGATAGCCGAATCTAAGATCTTCGCCGCTGGTGGGAATAAGCGCATATAAACGCCCCCGACAACTTCATTCGTAGGGGCGGCTCGTGAGAGAATATATGGACTTGATTCGGGAGCAGTCAGGCGAGAGTCGCCTGGGCGGAGTAATTGGGTAAGCAAAGCTCCCTGGGCTCCTAGCTTTGTGATAATACACGGAAGGAATGGCAGAAGTTGGATGCTCTGTTGAGGTACGCCAGTATCGACAAGTGAAGCTGAGGTCAGTGCAACAAGCCTGTCTCGTGTTCCAGCAGAGGAAATGCCCATAGAATCGATGACATTCCACCAATCTGTGGACTCAAAAAGGCCATTCTCACGCGCGGCTGTGTACATAGCTGCAAGTTCATATTCATTGGGATTAGCGAGGCTAACGACGTTGTTAGGAACACATCGGGACTGATTCACTGCCGGCTTCGTCCCGGCACTTGTCTTGAAAAGCCCACGGCTTTTGGAAGTAGACACAGGTTCGAAAGCTACCCGTGCACCATGTTTTTTGGCTAATGAGACCCATTTGGCGAGGACCTCAGGGCTCCAGTTAGCATCGACAACTACCCATTGCGGTTTCGTGCGGGAGATCAATGGTTCCCAGAAGCCATCCAGGTCCAGAGCCTCCTCAGACAGTTCCATGATGCTCATGTCGGCCATGGCTAGATGAAGGTCTCGTGTCGCATCATTAACGGCAATATATTGCGCAGTCCGTGCTCCAGATGATGCTGGCAGTACTTTGACGCCGATTGTGGAGATATTTTCCTCTTCCAGAGTTGCCAAAGCTGCACGGCCACTCAGATCATCACCAACTACACTGCAAAAAATGACGGAGCTGCCCAAGGAGCTTGATGCAAACGCGACATTGTGGCCAACACCGCCAAGGCTTTGCCCGATCACGGCTGGGTTTGATGTTCGAAGCACAGGGGCTGTTTGACTTCCACCCTCCCGAGGAACGTAATCGCATGCAAGATCAATCGCAAGAGAGCCTGCAACAAGCACATCTACCTTCTCTGGAAGCTCTACAGGGTCTTTAATGTTTAGATGCTGCTTCAACTTTGTCTCTGGTGAGGTCGTCTTGTTAGTCCTACTAGTCCCTAGAAAGGCTGGCATGTGCCTGTGAAGGGATTATCTCGAAATTAGGGACATCCCGAGTCTGGTCGCGAGCAAGGACGAAAACTTACTGCTCGCTTGAAGATTTCCCAAGGCGCTCTAGCTTAGAGAGCTCTACTGCAACCCGCGTTGCACGCTTTACATTTGCTTCAACTAGGGCTCGATTAGTTTCGATGGTCCTTCCGCCACTAAGTTCCTTGATTTTCGACAGGACAAATGGCGTATTGTCACTGCCGTGGTAACCCTCAATGTCTGCGAGACGTAAAGCTTCATTGACAACGGCATCCATCTCACTTCGAGGGATTGAATATTCCTCTGGGACTGGATTAGCGAAAAGAATTCCGGACGAGACTGGGAGGTTTGACTGAGCATCTGTATTCCCTATTAGCGGTTTAGGCATTGGGGAAAAAGGGGGGAATTATTTACAGATGATAGCTGCTGCTTCTGCTTCATCCTGAATCACCTTGGGGCTTTTTATGCCGCTGTCTCTGGAAAAGAACGCAGGTAAATCAACAGAACCTTGGCGACCATCGGCGAAGGTTCCGACACAAACGCCTTCAGTCTCAAGGTATTCCAGAGTCCGGGGAATATCCAAGAAGCTCTTACAGCCCGAGCTGACCACAGTTACGGGGGTTCGGCCCAGCTCAGTTAGATCGGCTATGTTGACATGTTAGTCAGGGTCAAAATAGATCATTTAGTCACAGGCGTACCAGAAATATCCATCGAAGACTCTGCACCGCGGTGCACACCACCTAATTAGTGGGGTTAGCCCATTGTCAATCCACTGTATTCAACAAGGATGTAAGCTATACCTAGACCACCGGTCCCAAAGACCTTAATTCCAGCCAAATGCGCAAGCACCATTGTGCCGGATATTGTTGTGCCACCGTGGAGTGGCTTCCCAGCCATGCCCTAAAATTGTTAGATAGAGTTCCGTCATTGTGGATAGAGCTAGATCCCTAACTAACCAGGCCGCAAATGTAGCCTAAATCCCTACGTGAGACCTTTAATGCGCCCTTTGTCCTCGACGTTGATGCCAACTCGATGAGCTCATCGTCAAGAAGACCAACCCGGGCAACGCCATTGAGGATGCCGATGGTAGCGGGCACTCCCCCATTGACACGAACAACTGACTCTAGGAGTGATGCTAGAGCTACGCTCTCCGGGTAAGGAAATCCTGTCACTAGTTAGTTGTCGGGATTCTCTAATAGCCCTAGAGCCCTAGGCTTTCTACCGTGGGTATATATAGTAGATTCTAATGCTACGACTGGTTTCCCCGTAGCTACTGCATCACGGACCTCCTCTGACACTTTGAAAAACTTGCTCTGGGCAAGAGCATGATGACCCCGAGCATACATGTAAGAGGTTGTAGATAGCGCAGGTCTAGTTGTCCTATGGTAGCATCGACGAGACGCAGCTCTGAATGCAAGCATTGTTTATAGGGGGCCCGAGGGAGGAGGCCCAGGAGGATATTAAAAAGGGTTTCAAGGGAGGGAGGTAAAGACAATATTTATGGCTGATTATGTTGAAGGAAGGGGAATGTGAATCGAAGAAGATGAAGAAGAGGGAGCAAGAAAAGAAAGATCGATAGGATAGATAAAAAGAGCCGACATCAGGTGGCCGCGGCGGTTGCCGTAATTTAACCCCGTTTTGCGTAAGAGGCATCAGGAAATCGGGACACCTCAGCATCACGCCGGCTCCGCTCCCCCCCCTTCTTCCCCCATCGGTCCCTGCTCTTTTTTTTCTGCTTTCAAATTTTCGATTTCTCCTGGTGAGAATAATATATTACTCCAGCGTGGTCTGGTGCAAATCTGCCCATCGCTCACCATGAGGCCGTTTGCTACCGTGTTTACTGCGTTTTGCGGGCTGTTGCTGTCCGGCAGCTCTATAGTTTACGCCGACTCCAGCTCCAGCCCATCGCAGTCGTTGCTATCCTCCGACTTTAAGCCCCCCCAGGTGTTTAAGAATACAAATTTGGTGCGAAGTATCAATTTAGAGAAAGGTTATGCCCGGGAGACCATCAATGTGGTGGTAGAAAATGTGGGTAAGGAGCCTCAGAGCGACTACTACCTGCCGTTCCCATCAGAGGTGTTTAAGCAGGTTGGAGGGCTGGAAGTTCGGAGTAAGAAGGATCCAGAGGCCAGGAGATTTGAGGTAGAGGCTGCAGAGGTTGAATCGCCCAGGTAAGTCTGCCATTGTGGCAGTCAATGGCACTCGGTGGTGGTGATGATGATGACGACGACGATGCCACGGTTGCTTGATTGGATACCCCAACTTGGAATGCAACAACATACTAGAAACTGGAAAGCTAACTTGGAAAACAAATTATATAGTGACGTTCAATACTTTACTGTTCATTTTCCTGAACCTCTTGCGCCTTCGTCGCAGATCACCCTCGCAATCTCTTATTCTCTCCTCAACTCTCTGCACCCACGCCCGGCCACCATTGAACAGAATGATCGCCAGCACCTTACCTATTCCTTCTCCGCGTATGTCCCCTCTGCTTATCAGACCATAACGCAAAAGACCAAGTTGAAGTTCCCTGGAACGAACGTCCCCGACTACACAACAACGGACCTAAAGACCGACGAGGATCCCCAACGTCAGGGCTCCACCTATACCTATGGACCATACGAGACTGCTGAGGTTGCTCCCGGAACCACATACCCAATCTCGGTCCGCTACGAGTTCACCAAACCCGTAATCACAGCCTCTCTTTTGGAACGCGATCTCGAAGTCTCCCACTGGGGTGGAAACCTCGCAACAGAGGAGCGCTACTGGCTGCGCAACAACGCCTCTCAGCTCTCCAACCACTTCTCTCGAGTGGACTGGGCTGTCTCCAACTTCAAGCAACAACCGTCTCCCGCCATCCGGGAGCTCACCTACCCTCTCAAGCCAGGCTCCGTAGATCCTTACTTTATCGACGACATTGGCAACGTTTCCACTAGCCGCTACCGCCCCGGTAAACCCAACCGAGAGGGCAACCTCGAGCTAAAGCCTCGTTATCCCGTGTTTGGCGGCTGGAACTACAGCTTCCGCATCGGCTGGAACAATGAACTTTCATCCTTCCTTCGCCTTGCAGCCTCCAGTGCAGATTCGTACGTCCTCAAGGTCCCCTTCCTCGAGGGCTTCAAGGTGCCCGAGGGCGCTCAGTATGAGAAGGTAGTCATCCGGGTGATTCTTCCAGAAGGCGCCCGAAATGTGAACTATGAGACGCTCGACAATGCCAACAATGGCTTGCCCAGCAACAGCCAGATCCATGCCTCCTTGTCCACTCACAAGACCTTCATGGACACTCTTGGCCGCACTGTATTGACCCTAACTGTTGACGGACTTACTGACGAAGCTCGTGATTCCCAACTGGTTGTAAGTACCTCCTTCTTACCCACCCTTCCACCCACCTAAGGGACCTCGGAGTTTCAACTTCATTCTCTTGCTCACATCAATGGTCCTTGCAGGTTACATACGACTACACCCTCTGGGATGGAATGCGCAAGCCCTTTACCATTACGGCTGGAATTTTGAGCGTATTTGCTGCTATCTGGGCCATTGGAAATATTGATGTTAGCATCAAGAAACGATAGTTTTGTAAAATGTGTGACTAGCAAATTATTATTATTCTTCTTCTTTATTTTCTTTTTCTCTCCTTGTTGTTTTTGCTGTCAGTTTTTCCTCTATCTATTATACCATCAAAAATAAAGAGATCAAAAATTATGTTCCAACTATATTTATTCACAAAGAAATGGAAAGAAATAAAAGAAACAATCTCACCATACTGTAACAAGAGATTATTTAGTACCAAAATTTGTAATTTGGATGTAATAGGATGCATGCCTATTAAGAGAGAGAGAGAAACGGAGAGAAAAGTAGAAAAAAAAAATACAAAATTGTACAAATGCTCACGTCACTCCTCTACCCCAGAGCCCAGAGAAAGAAAAATAAAAAAGAAAAAGAAAAAGACCAATTTTTAACTGCCTCCCCCACTCCCAACCTATACCATTTCATTTCATTCATCAAATTATAGAATGAATGAATGAGCAAGACTCCAAGCGCCAGGCAAAAGTAACAAGATAAATCATGATTTTAAAAACAGCCAGGCAAGGAAAAAAATAAAAAAAAATAAAAATAAGAAAAATAAGAAAAATAAGAAAAGAAATAAACAAATATAGCATTAATAATTTTACGATTCTTCAAATTTTCTCTTCACGCCATTCCCATTCATATGACCAGGCGGAGGAGGAGGACGAGCACGTTGTTTCCGTTCTTCTGCCTCCGCTTGAGCCTGACGTTTTTTCCAGGCGGCCTTAATTGCGGGTGCAGCGCGAATGAGATCGTCCTCTGTGACGCGGTCCTCAATACTCTCGAGGACTTTCTCGACGGTGGAGATGTGATTAGCATCAACCTTATCATCGCGGAGACGATGGTAGCGCCATCGACCATGATCATCTTTGGAGCACTCGACGATAGCATCGTCGAGGGGCGTGTTGAGGGCCTTGAGTTGTTCCCACTCGGACGCGGTGACGAACATCTCACCGAAGGGTCGGTACTCGTTTGCGTTGAGGAGAACAAAAAGGTGGAAGATGGGGAAGGAGTCGTAGTCCGGGTAGGGCTCTGTGACTCCATCGGCCTCGTCGTCGGAGTCTGGTTCGAGAACGGGAAACTCGAGGCGGAGCCGGAAATCGATAGTGTTCTCAGAGGGGGGCTTCCATTTTAAGATATGTTCATCGGTACCAATCCGGTAGGGGGTACTGCGACAGGTAAAGATGAGGCCGTCATTACCATGGATCTTCTTCACCTTAGGTATGACCTCGCGGAACATCATCTCAATGCCATAGCTGAACTGGGTGGATTTATCTTCGACAGCGAAAACGCGGTGTTTCTTCTCCTCCGGGAAACGCTGGTAGAGGGCATTATAAGGTTTCAGCACCTTCTCCTTAAAGTAGGCAAGGCGTTTGTCAAGCGTGCGGTGCATGAGGCTCTGACCGTCTAGCACCAGACAATCGAAGACAAGGAACTTGAGCTGTTGCGTGCCGTCTTCGTAGGTATCATTGACGAGTTCACCATCCACAAGGGTGTCGACATGGAAGGATTGAAAGCTGTCATCGTCTGGCTTGGGGAAGTGTAGATGCGGCACATATCGGTAGTCGTTCTTGCGGTCGATGAGGTAGTGAATTTCGGGCGTTTCTGACTCCGGGTCCCCCCGCGCAAAGTACATGAGACAGCGGATGCCATCCGTCTTCTCACACACGTAGTAGTCTTTTTGTTGGAGCTCGAGAAGGTGGCGACTGGAGAAGCTGACCGGTTGAGCGCCAGGAAAGTTGAGGTTATTGCGACCAAGCAGGTCTGCGACTTCTCTGCGGAATTGGTCAGCCAGTTCGGGTTCTGCCTTGATCCCGATGCTGTCTAGTTCGGGGACAGAACATCCCATCTTTTTTGAATCCCTTTTTCTGTTTTTGCTTTATATTTTTTCTTTTTGCTATCCGTTTGCTTTTGTCTCTTCGCCGGAATGAAAACGGGGAAGGGAGGCGTGGGGAATGCGAGGAGGTGTGAAGACCAGGGTCGAGGGCGTATCAATGGGGGTGGTTTTTAAAAAGCTCTCTCGCCCGCAGGCGCAAGGAAGGGAGGAGGCGGGGAATCAGCGACTAAGAATGGAGGAGGGGAGGGGAGAAGGCTAGCGATAAAAATGACTGCGGAAATCTAGAGCTGCTTGTCGAAGACGAGTTGACGAAGGATACGTAATTCTCATCTTTCTCTCTTGGTTTCTTTTTTGGTGCTTGAAAGATGACAGTTTGTGGCCTGAGGCATGAAATTACCGGTTTGGGATAGGAAGCTCCAACCTTGCCTCCAAAAGTACTCTTCTGATACGAGAGTGAGGTAGATGAAAGGATCAAATGAATTAAGAATAAATGGAATTGATTTAATGTACAGGCATTGATGTTCACTTCCAGTTTGGATCGGGGTATATTGCTTCATCATAATCAACAACCAATGTAAGAAGAATAAAAGCAAGAAAGAAACGTGTTCCCAATGACTCCCACCAACGCCTTCACCCTGACCAATCTGTCCAATAGAAAGGAGAAAGACATGCAAACACCGTCATTGCTCATAATATGCTGCGAAAGAAAGAAGAAAGAAGAATAAAGTGCAATGAGGAAGAGGAATACAGAGACAAAGTCAGTCTACGAACTCGCCGCAACGGGTAGTTTTGTAGCTGTCTGCACTGGAGTCTTTCCTGCCATGTCCGTCGGAGTTGAATTGTTGGCCCCGTTAATATTTTCTGTCGTGCTGACCGTGGCTGAAGCTGCCGTCAAATCGATGGACATCTCATTCATTGGTTGAAATAGGTTTCCTTCGATGGGACTACTAATTTGGTCTCCTGTCGAGAAGAGTCCGCCACCTCGTGCCCCTCCCAGAGCATGAGACAGCATCTCTTTAATCCGTACGTACTGGTATTTCTTCTTGGTCGATATCACCGTATGGGAGACCAAGGGTTGTGGGTGAGAGCGAGAAATTGCTGCCATAACTGCGTCTTTCTCCTCATCTGAGTCGACAGGGCCATTATTATCCAAGTCGTCCTGAAGTGGAGCATTGGCATCGATAGCCGCCTCTGCGGTGGGATTAGCACACATTATCTTTCCACCAAGAGTAGCATAACTAGGTTCATCATAACCACACCCTCTCCAGAGGTGAAAGGGGGGATGTAGGCGATGAGAGGGGAGAGTGAAAGAAGGAAGAGCAACTCACTCTGCTGACGAGCCTGGTTCTTCTTCTGATATGCCTGAAGTAGCATGTCATACGGCAAAGACCGACCAGGCACGGCACGCTTTGCCCCCATCGAATGGCTCTTGCAAGTCAATGAGCGTGCGCACTGGGCGCCATTCGGTAGAGTAACACCACACTGTTTCTCAACGTCAACGGGACCCTTCGGTTTGGGCGCTTTCGGCTTGGGTTCCTCCTTCTTCTTCTTCTTTTTGGGCTCCTTGTCCTTATTTTCGTCATCAACCTCGGCCTTGCGCTTTTTCCCCTTCTTAGTCCCATCCTCTGCCATCCCCTTCACAGCGCTTTTCTTCGCCGCGCTCTTCGAAGCCTTCATCGAACTCTCTCCATCCTTATCATCGCCCACGCCATCCTCTTCTCCATCTTTGTCGCCAGATCCCTTTTCCTTAGCCCGATTTGCCGCGTCTCGAGCCTCCTTCTTGCGTCGCGCTTTCTCCTGCTTCGCCTTGATGCAACCCCGGATATGTTCCACAGCAACCTGTTTGAGGACCGGCCTCTTGCAGGTCTTACAGATCACAGTTTCGAGGTGGTCTTCTTCGCGTGGTTTTCCCGTCGGAAATGCCGCCACAGTCTTCTCATCGATCTCTGGAAGGATAGGCGATGAACCGGGCGAGTCAGGGACATCTTTATCTTGTACTATTTTTTTTTTTTTTTGAGAATCAATATCAGTTTCCCTTTTCTCTATTCTCCTCCTTTCTTTAAAGAGAAAAAAATACCTTTCTTCTTCCCAATCTTAGCAGACTTCTTCAACTTAATCTTTCCCGGTTTCGTATCCTTCTCAGAATACTTAAAACCTGAGGCATCTACCAAGCTCCCTGAGTTCTTAGACGCGACCGATGTAGCTACATCCATCCCCCCCAACCCTTCGGTTAGCATACATCTCATAATTACGCAGCGACGCAATAGATTAATCGATATTATCACCATAACTGTGGTGGTAGTGGTTTTCTTGCTTGCTTGCTTTCTTTCCCTCCCTCCTTTTATAGGAATAACATAGCAACGTACCTCGACCGGAATCACCGTTTGAAGGCATATTATTTGAACTCTTTGCGGGCGCACTAAGCAGCCCTTAGGAGCCGAAGATAATAGGGCAATTAAGATCAAAAAAAAAAAAAAAAAGAGAGAAGGTAGAAACGAAGGAAAAGAAGTACGGCGCGAAAACAAAGCAAGAGATGGTAACCAGAAAAAAAAGATAAGATGAAAGAAGAAAAATAGGATGAGAGAGTGTGTATGCCCCAAGATCAATAGGTATCAATAAAGTGAGTCAAACAAAATCCTAATATTAGGGCGAAATGGTCGCGAGGGAAGAGCAGTAGTTAGTAGTTCAACTTCCTACACCTACCTCCAGGGTTATCTGAGGCTGTTCCGCTCCGCATTTGGGGGGGGAAGTGGGTGTCACGTCACGTGCTAATCGGGGCAACACAAGAGAAAAGATTGGGTAGGTAGGGAAGTGTTAATTGAGGGGAATAATAATAGAGAGGGAACGAGGTGACATTAATAGTTTGGTATGTTTCAATAATGTGATGGAAGAGCTCTTTTGAGCTGCGTAATCACTAGGTAATTAATTTAAATTGGTGGATAGTGTTGAGCCAACAATGAATCTGCGAAATTATGCATACTTCTATTATTAGATATTGAACACGATTCGGTCAATATCTTGACTTTAACCATTTATTATTATGAGTTATTCTATATACGACCATATCTTTTCTCCCATTTCCATAAAAATACATGTGGTCAAGTATGAGGTACAAGACGCCTAATTTACATAACGGGAAAAGCATAAACTGCTATTCGTCCCTCCAAAACCAAAACTATTGGTTAGGGCAACTGTGATACTGCGCTCCTGTGCCTCATTTGGCGCATAGTTACAATTGAAACCATCCGTTGGGTGGTCGAGGTTAATAGTTGGGGGCATCACATTCTAATAGAAAGGACACATTAGCAACGCACGGGGGCATTCGAGACATAGGTGGGCTTACCTCATGAATCGCAAGGATGGTAAATAACGCTTCAATAGCTCCAGAGCCACCAAGTAAATGCCCGACAGCTCCTTTAGTACTACTTATATTTACATCAGCCGCTCGTTGCCTCCCCCCTGGGCCCAGAAGAAGGGTTTTGATGGCGGCATTTTCGGCGGCGTCTCCAATCACTGTCGAGGTAGCATGCGCATTGATATAATCAACGGCGGAGGGTGAAAATCCAGCATGTTTCAATGCCTTTTTCATCGCTAGAAACGCCCCTTCGCCGTTCTCCTTGGGGGCAGTGATATGGTATGCGTCGCCTGACAAACCATAGCCTTTTAATTCCGCATAAATATAAGCGCCTCTCGCTTTTGCATGTTCCAGCTCCTATGGCAAGGCAACCTATTAGGGTCCGGCCAAAAAGGATAGCTGACGGAATAAAACTTATAGTAAGTACATACCTCTAAAACTACCATGGCGGCACCTTCTCCCATCACGAACCCCTCACGGTTCGCATCAAATGGCCTCGAAGCCTTTTCGGGCTTATCGTTAAAGCTAGTTGCAAGGCTCCGCGCGCGCGCGAAACCCCCAACAGCCAGGGGATGGATGCAAGACTCCGCCCCGCCAGCGAGCATGACATCGGCATCACCATACGCAACAAAGCGACCAGCATCACCGATTGAATGTGCTCCAGTCGTGCAGGCAGTAGTTGCCGAATGGTTTGGGCCCTAGGGATACGAGAAAGCATTGTAAGAGGATGTAGCAAAATAAAGTAAAAGAAATGAAACCCGAGAGTTTAAGCAGCTAATAAAAACCTACCATAAACCCATACTTCATAGAGAGGTGGCCAGCCCCAAGATTGATCAACAGCTTTGGGACAAACAATGGTGACACTTTCCTATAGCCCTATTCGAATATTGTCAACTTCAAGTCTAACAAATTATATAATGGTCTATCTATGTTAATTCTTTTCCACTTACTCCTTTCTCATATGCCGTGACTGTGTCATATATTTCATCAAAATTCCCAATGCCTGAACCAAGACAGATCCCCTACTCGAGTCGCGATCATTTCTTATCAGTATGGCACGATTCAGGGTCCCTTCAGGAAAAGGAAGGATTCTTTCATACCGTTGCTTCACGCTGTTCGGCCGTGGTCGGCTTCCAACCCGCATCTTCCAATGCCTCTTCAGAAGCAGCTAGCGCATACTGCGCAAATTGAGCCATCTTCCGCTCATCCTATTCAAGAAGCAATATATTTTAGCTCCAACTTCGTGAGGGGTTGTCCCCGCATTAGATGCAGGCGGTTTCTAAGCTCGTTTTTTTTTTTCATTTTTAATTTTTTTTTGTTGTTGTTGGCTGGTTTTCTCACCTCTTTACTCAGCCATTCTGCGGCGGTCCAACAACCCTCTATTCGAGGGCCCTCCGGCACCACAGCAGCAATCTGACTCGGTAGATCCGCAAATCTCGCATCCCGGTTTCTAATGTTTACCACACCGCAATGGCCATCTAGCAAACGTTTCCAAGTCCGACGAATTCCTAACCCGTGCGATTAGTAAAAGGGTGGGGAGGTAGATGGAGTGGAAAAGAACAAAGAGGGAAGGAGTTAGAAAAGAGAAAGTCAAAAAGTAGAGAGAGGAGAAAAGGCCCGCCACATGTGGATAGAGATGGGGAAGAGAGAAAAAAAAAAACACATATACATGTATATCATCGTCTCTAACTACCTTCCTAGGAATGTCCATGACCAAGTCGAAGACCTTCCTCTTCGGGAAGTGGGTACGTTAGAGACGAGACCAAGGATGAAGCGGCGGCGAGGAACCACCACCGGGAGATCGGTTTTTTGCAACTGCAAGATAGCAAGATAAATAAATAACATGAGATAACGCCACAATAAAAGTATGAGAGAAGGTAAAAAAAACGGTCTATCTCTAGCTTATCCAAACCATTACTTACCTACCCCAAGTGGTGTCACAGCACCTAATCCAGTCACGACAACACGCCGCATGGCATATTTTTTTTTTTTTTTTTTTGCCTCCCTCTTCTTTAGATTTATTACTTCAATAGGGAATGAGCCAGGTTGAAGCGACCGGTCAAGCCGAAAAGAGAGGGGCAGGCGGGGAATAAAAACAATAGGAAGAATTCAAACAGCTATAGCGAGGATAGGTAACAAATTGGAATAAGAGGTAGAGGAATTATAATAATGGGGAATTGTAGGATAATGAGAATAACTTCAAGGAATCGCAGATGGCCGGAAGAGGAAAGTCTGAACGATGTCACGGTAGAGCAGGCATCAAGGCCAGCAACCTGCTCTTTTGGGCGGCGGCGATGGCCAATCGCAGGTGGGTCTGCTATCGATAAGAGATTGCATTACAGACTCCTTACCAGATGGGGTATTATTTCACGGTCCACCACCAGTGTCTCTGTTCTCATAATAAGGTCGTCTTTCTTTCTCTTTTTCCTTTTCTTCCTTCTTTACTTTTCACCCTTTTTTCTATCCCTGTATCTGTATTCCCTGATAGTCCCCGGTGTTCAAAATGAAGTTGACCTGGGCCGGATTGCTCGCCCTAGCTGGAACTGCCGTGGCCCATGCCCACCACCATCATGACGAGGATATCCCCGAGCATGTGCGAGAGGAACTACTAAAGAAGTGGGATCAAGAAGTAAGCCCATCAATTTGCGATCAACTACGTGCTAAACAAGGTGACCCTGACCATGGAACTATCGCTCCAATCTAGTATTCTTTCTCCGGAATTGCTAGCTTTGCTCACTTGAAGCCTGTGAAATGTCTGGTTGAACCCGGCGAGCGATATGATATCGCCATCATCGGTGCTCCGTTTGATACCGCCGTGAGCTACAGACCAGGTATGGATTCCTCCCGAATATTTTTTGTTTCTTTTATCCCTTCTTTCTTTCTCCTCATACCATGTCCTCCTCGAAACAAGTAATAGAACAGAATAGAACTAACAAGAGGTATTCCCTATCTTGCAGGAGCTCGATTTGGTCCCCGCGCAATCCGCGCCGCCTCTGCCCGCCAAATGGCTGGCACTGCATACAATACCCGTGCAGGTATCAACCCCTATGCCTCCTGGGCTACAGTGAAGGATTGCGGTGACATCCCCGTCACACCCTTTGACAACGGCCTAGCCGAGCGTCAGATGTACGAGGCCTTCTACGAGCTTGGGTCCCGCCCGGCCCTGACCCCCGCGACTTCGAAACAAGGTACCAAGGGAATCTCTGCCGGCAAGTCCAAGCTCGTCACTCTCGGTGGTGATCATAGTGTTGCGCTCCCTGCCCTGCGCGCCCTCTACCAAATTTACCAAAAGCCCATCACCGTCCTACACTTTGACGCCCACCTGGACACCTGGGACCCCGTGCGTTACTCCGCCTACTGGACCTCAGAGCAGTCGGCCTTCAACCACGGTAGCTTCTTCCACAAGGCCAGTCGCGAGGGTCTCATCTGCAACTCAACCTCTGCGCATGCGGGTCTTCGCACCCGCTTGACTGGCATCGATGATAGCGATTACACTAAGCCCGGCACCCCCGAGCAGGGATTCATGCGGATTCACGCCGACGACATCGATGAGCTCGGCGGACCCATGGGCGTCGTCGACCAGATCATCAAGCGTATTGGTCTAGACTCCGAACAACCCGTGTATCTCTCCGTTGATATCGATGTCTTGGATCCCGCTACTGCCCCCGGTACTGGTACCCCCGAGCCTGGCGGTTGGACGACCCGCGAATTCATTCGCATCCTGCGTGGTCTAGAGAAGCTGAACCTTGTCGGTGCTGACATCGTCGAGGTGAGCCCGAGCTACGATAACAATGCTGAAACAACTGCCCTAGCCGCCGCTCAGGTTGCCTTTGAGATCATCACTAGTATGGTCAAGGCTGGCGCCGGTGAGGACCTCGGTGGCTGGTATGGTCGCAAGGAACAGTTGGAGGAGGTGAAGTTTGAGTCGGAGCCGGAGCCCGTTCAAGAGGCTGAGATCAAGGACGAGCTGTGAAACTGGGAATTGAGATGAGATATGATTCTATGTTGATAATGAAAATCAAGTTGCTATAACGCTATAAAATAAGTAAATATAAGAAACCAAGAAACAAATTCATAATTAGTTCTATTGGTTTATAGTGATTGTGAGAAATCAGGGGTGGGGTAGCTTTCCCTCTCGTCAGCTGGAGAATTGCTTCCAGTTTAGTAATACTCCACCCTTAAACAAGCTTACCTCGGTGAATAACCCCCCCCCCCCCGGGGTGTCGTGTTTACTCAAGAAGCACAGATTATTGGGACTTTATCCGAATAAGAAGCAAAGTAATCAAAAAGAAAGACGGGTAGGATCGCTTCTCAACCATAGTTTCACACCCACCATCATTATACTTGTAAGAGGCGCAGTGTACGCGAGACCCAAAGATGGAAGTCAAAAAAGACTTCGGTCATATTCCATGTTTCTGTGCTATCTAGTTCAAGGAACTGATATGTTAAAATGGCACAGTATGTGATTGGCGTGAAGACGAATTGATAAAATTGGAGAACAGCTCAAACCAGAAGCCAACCAAAAAAAAATAAAAAAATAAAAAATCAGGACGCCTTGACTGCCAACGCCGATTCAGACGATGAGAGTTTAGAAAAGAAGTGAAAATAGACAAGGGAAGGACGAGTAGAGGGGGGGAAACATGGAGAAAGTAGACAAGGGACAGGAAAAGGGTGTGAGGTGGAGCGCGTACGACCAAGGAGGCCAGCAGAAGTTGAGGGATGTTTGTTGATACAACGTTTGCGCAACAGCACTTAAGATCGTATGGCATATAAACCATAAGAAGCATCGAAAAGGAGGCTAGAATCTTAAAGGAATAATTCATCATGTAACAATCTAGCAAGGCAGGTACAAGATCATAGCTTAAGTACCGACCGAGCTAGAGAGTCGAGAGGGTTCGTTAAAAAAAGATAGTTAATGAAAAAAAAAAAAAAAAAAAAAAGAAAAAGAATAAAAAATGCAGCCTCCATATGGTTGAGATAAAGCACATATCAAGCCTCTCAGTCTTTCCGACATCATGCGACATATCTGCGGGACACCAAAATAGTTAGAATAAACCAAGATAAATATAATAGCTTTACCCGAGTAATGCTTACCTGTCAGCAACACGTAATACCTGATTACAACAAAACACACCTCGACCTCTTTCTAGGAGCAGGTTCGAGCGCGGCGACAATCGCCTGAGGTTGTGGTTAATCAGCAAATGCAACAAGGTTGATTAAGAGCCATACCGGCACTTACCTCATCAAAAACATCCTTGAGCTTGTATTGTGTCAAGGCAGAGCATTCCACATATTTCACAGCTCCCAAATCCTTAGCCATGCGATCACCATCCTCCTTACGAATGGGTTGCATCTTTTGGCGGGCAAGTTTCTCACGAACTGCAGGGTCATCCCGGAGATCGGTCTGGGTGCCGACGATCAGGCAAGGAACGCCGGGGCAGTGGTGATGGACTTCGGGGAACCATTTTTCGCGCACGTTCTCGAAGGAAGCTGGGGAAGTCACAGAGAAGCAGACAAGGAATACATCGGTCTGTGGGTATGAGAGAGGGCGGAGACGGTCGTAATCCTCCTGACCAGCGGTATCAAACAATCCCAAGGTATAAGGCTCATCACCGATCCTAAAGAAAACCAGACCAGTCAATCAAAGAGATCCCCTCCAAATATTATAAATAAAAATCGAAAAGAAAACGATTCACATGTCCACAAAATCGGTGCAGCGCCTATTTTCCAACGCTAGCATAATATATTATATATATATATTATTAAAAAAAAAAAAAAAAAAAAAAAAAAAAAAAAAAAAAAGGGCATTGCGGAGGCAATAATGAACAGAGGCGGATGGAGAGACAAAGACTCGAAGCCCCCCCCCCCGAGTCTATCCCACTTGCATATAGGCAATAAAGAATGATGAATCCCATGAAAATAAAAATCGACGACTTACATGACAGTCACCGCATAGTTATCGAAGACGGTAGGTACATATTCTGAGGGGAACTTGTTTGTTGTGTATGAAATCAGGAGACAGGTTTTGCCGACAGCACCGTCACCGACGACGACACATCTGCAAATGACATCCGCGGAGTTAGCAAGCGGCTGATAACTTTAAAATATCGATGGAGCGTTGATATCGTGAGAAAAAGGGGGTCGCGTCGTCGGAGTTAGGGGGATAATGTTTTTGGAAAGAAAGGGGAAATGGTATTGGGAGGGAAAGAAGAGGTGGCGGAGACGGGGGAAAGGACGCACTTAATAGTTGCCACAACCATGATGAAAAGATAGGATAATCTAAGGCTCTATCGAAGGTAGAATAGAGAATATTGTTGAAGGAGGATGTCTAGACCCGAAACACACAGAACAGGAGGAGTAGGAGCGGTGAACTAGGAGGAAGGATAGGGAGATTGGGAGATATCAGAAGAAGAGGATGGAGGAGAAGAAATAATGAGGAGATTCAGATGGATACAAGAAAGGAGCAGGAAAAGGGATGGCCAAAGAATTCACAGAGGTTGGGGAGAAAGGTGAAAGTTGCTGTCAGTCGCGAAGGGATGGGTGAAGCCAACCAAAGTGGGAGAGGTCGAGGCGGAGGGTGATTGCAATTCGAAGCTGGTGGTGTTGCTGCTGTCCTGGGGGGATCCCGCACATTAGCTTCTGCCGGACCTCTTGTTCATTTATCAATGTCAACTAGCTCATTTCTTTCATGGGTGCAGTTTAACTCCATCCTCCTTCCAGAACATGGTGATCAGGGGGGAAGAATTTCGAAGTTGAGATTTTTGTTTCACCATCAAAAAAAGTTGCCCTCAGGTAAAAGTCAAAAGAAATTGTACATAATAAAAAATCAAGAACTAACTAGTCAATCACCACACAGTTTTAAAAATAATCAATTTATTGCTTTTATTTTATATTTGTAAACCAAAGAGAAGGGAGAAAAAAAAAAAAAAAAAAAAAAAAAGAGAGGTGCCAAAGAGAAAAAAGCAATGAGAAATAAGGACAGTCCACATCACAACTAAAGAGACAACTCACTCAAAATCAGTCGATCCAAGATAAACACCAGCTGTCTGTTGTTTTAATTGATAATTATTAATAAATATATATATTTTGATGTATGGGTGCGCGTGTATGTGCGTAGATTGTGTCTACCCCCTTTTATCTTTTTTCTTGCCCTATTGAATATTGCGTTGTGTCTAATGTCCACCTCTGAACCTTGCTCTGTGGTGTTCAGGAGAGAGAGAAAGAAGAATTCTGCAAATGAGGGGGGGAGCGAAATAGAGGGGCCGCGGCACAAAAAATGGGATGAGCGAGGGGATCTGAAGACGATCTTCTCTATAGATGTTGAACCAGCACAACACTAGAGATCTGCGATCGTATTAAAGGGAGAGAACCATTAAAAATTGTCGTGATAGTAGAAATTAAGAGATAAGGTCAGAGATGCTGGACACGATGGGGTAGATATCAGACGGGCAAGAGAGAGGGAGAGGTGCCAAAAACAGCCCCTACTGAGGTGGTACCTAGGTAACCGCGCGGGCAGTCAGTAACCTGCTCTCTGGAAAAATCAAACATAAGGTAAAGGTAAGGTAGGTATCCTTTTCTCGTGTTCCATCCAATCGTGCACGACCAACCGTTCTCATTCATCCAATCGTAATCCATGCAAAGGGATGTGGTAATTTCTGAAGGAGCCTTGTTCGCCTACGCGCCAGAGAGGCAGCCATGATTATGGATTGATTATGGTGATTGGGGCTACAGCCTGACCTATGGCGCATAATCCGAACCGGGAGGGAATTTCTATATCCAATCCAACATATATGCCTTTCTAAGTTTTGCCTTCCCTCATCACACCCGCATCACACACCTGTGAGATGCGAGCAGCTCTAACCCCCATCAAAAGAGTGCACACCACGCTAAGTTTCACCCGCCCGTCAAAATGTCTGGGGAATGGATATCGGGGATATGACGGGCTCTTCCTTCCGTTCTTGGCTTCTGCTCTCCTCCACTCCACCAGCA
Organism: Aspergillus sparsus; assembly: GCA_027569235.1. Lineage (NCBI taxonomy): Eukaryota > Fungi > Ascomycota > Eurotiomycetes > Eurotiales > Aspergillaceae > Aspergillus > Aspergillus sparsus. Next base: position 19,678 of record JAPDES010000153.1, read on the forward strand.
GGTAATACTAACTGGAACTCCTTAGCGACCGAAAAAGAAATCCCATTGGAAATCAACTAAAGTGCTTGTGGGCCCGGAAACCTCGGTACCTACATCTCAAGTACGCATCTGATACATCATTCAGTAAAGAAAAAGGAATACATGTATCTTCTATTCTAACCATCATATCTATACGTCATACCGAATCAAACAAACACCCTTTCATCAGATGGAAGTTAAACCCTCGTGAATAGTGCATTCGTAGTGTCATGAAGAGGAACGAGCCAGTACGCCAAAAAAAAAAAAAAAAAAAGCGGAAATACTATTTAACTGCTAAGGGAGCAGTGTGTTCGTGTCATTAGCAGACCCAGTCCATTCGTAGAAATCCGGTGCAATCCCGGTAAGAACCGATGGGGCAGGTTGGTGACCTCATTCCAATTGGTGCGTGTTCCACACGCAAAATCCTTAGGACACGAAGATCGACAAAAACTTGTGTTGCTGAGTCGCACAACTCTTTCCATCCATAATATATACAACAGATGATATATCTCAAAATCGTAGAGACAAAGCGAGATCCGACATGATATGGAACACATTTACAAAGCGGCGAAAGTAATAAAACGACGAGGACCTGCACCGCCGTTCAGGTTTGCTTCGAATTTCCCTCGGACTCTTGTTCGGGTTCAACGTCGATTGGAACTGGCTCATGGTGGGGTGCCTCACTCATCTGCTCAAGTCAGTCTATATGTTCGTGGGTCAGCGTCTCTAGAGCAAACTCACTTTATCGAGTTTGTAGTCAGACATAAGCAGACTTAGTGGAATTAAAGGAATAGTCGCTACAAGAGCTAGAATCAGGAGTTTATTCATTGTCTCCTGATACGATCGATTAATGGCGATTCTAACAGGACTTCCCATCTCATAATCGAGCGCCTTGGTTAGTTTTCCAAAAATTTCGTCCGCCTCTGCTTTATGGTCATCAGGCAGGTAAAGCCGGAGCTTCCGTGGGATATTATGGGACCAGACTGCCCCTGAAATTGCAGCTCCCACAGCCCCGCCCATCTCCATGCACGTTAGGAACATAGCGGTAGCGGCAGCTACTTCTTGATGGCTAGCTGATGCCTGAACACCGAGCTGGACAGGTACATTGAGGAGCCCGCCTCCCATACCTACGATTACCTGTGTGCCCAAGACTTGGAAAGTGGAGCTTCCTTCTTTGCGGTATAAGAGCATCAACAGCAATCCGACCATGTAGATCACACATCCAGCCGTTACATAGATCCGATAGCGCCGGGTGTATTTGATAAGTATTGATACCCCGAAAGCAGCAATAGTCGACATGAATGCAAACGTTTGGGTGACACGGCCAGCCTTAGCTACGTCATAATCCTGAACAACTTGTAGGTATGAGTAGAGATATGGCTGAACAGAGAAGTAAAATGCCACTAAATTACGTTAGCTGGCGAACGCGAGAGAGAAGGAAAGAGGAAAGGGGCGGAGGGCATATACTAAAATAGAAAAAAGCTAGCGAACACCCGGCAAGTGCTGTGCGTTGTTTGAGAAGATGCAAGGATAGGAGGGGCTTTGGAGCCAGTTTTTTAGATGTTTCCCAAAATGGAAGGAGAATGAGGCAAACTAGCCCGACCGCGATCATCGCAATGATGCTACTACTTTTCCACCCATCCTTCGCATTTGCCGCCAGTGTTAAAGGGACGAGTATCAACGTCACCGCAGCAGAAAGGAGGGTCAAGCCAAATACATCAAGATCGTACCAAGTTCGACGGAGAACTGCCACAAACCCATGTCGATGGGTAGAGCGTTGCTTGATCAAATTTAGCCTTTTGGCCTTCCTTTGGTTGATTAGAAGGGAAAGTGCGAGCGGCAGAAAAGAGGCAGGTAAAATAATAGACCACATCCCGTAGCCCCAGCGCCAGGAGGTATGTTGGAGTATTGTATCTGCAATCGTCGGCCCAATCCAAACTGTAATAAGAAAAGGCAATTCGGGGAGAAGAGCAAGAAGAGCCCTATTAAGAAGGCTACTACTGTCGGCAATGAAAACTTGTTGAAGTATTTGTAACCCTGTAGAGCCAGCGGAATAAAAAATCTGTGCGGAAGCATATGTCTGAACGTTGGTTGAGGCTGCCATTTGAATATAGCCAAGAACGTAAATTAATATGCTAACACAGAAAGCTTCGAAGCGGCCGAAAACATCAGCGACTTTTGCCATGGGAGGTTTGACCACGGCTACGAAACGTTAGCTACCAGTATAGACAACACAATGAATAGTATATCGTACCATTGACAACGTTCTGCACAACAAGAACAGTAGATATCAGGGAGTGTTTGCTGAATGCACTAGTGGCATACGCGGAGAGCGACATGATCGTTTGACCCTCCAAAGAGGTACAAAATGCCATGAGAAAAATGCTTGACTAGGGGTTAGCAACGTTGGAGATAAGACGACCTGGGAACAGAGATAAAAGAACACATAAACCGACCTAACATATGCAATAATCAAGGACCGTGTTGTCCATGTAAGATTGATTGCTTCAATCTTCCTCACGCCCTCCTGCACCGAATCGACTGATGTCACCGTGCTGCCACCGCTATCACTCTCGTAGCCCTCTTCACGAAGGAGCCGGTCTCCTTCTTCCTGGGTATTATGCTGCATTTCGTCGAAAGTGCCATATGCGGGTCCTCCAGACTCCAGCAGGGGCATTGCGACTGGGAGGGAATATAGGTGAAGAACGACGACGAATAACCCCACTATACAAAACGTCCATTTATCGTGATCGAATGTCGAAAAGTGTTCTTGGTCTCGAGGAGGATTAGGAGAGAGATGTCGAGGTAAGAGGTCGGGGCGGGGTCTGTAAGAACGAGATTCCGATCAAGAACAGACTGTGAGAATGTGCAGCGGGCAGAAAATAGGCTAACTACCTGAGATCTGTACCAGCCAGATCCACTTCCAGAGGAAAGGAAAAAGAAATACACGGGCAACGAAAAGGGGGTATCTCAGCGGAGTCAGAAAAGGGAAAAAGCAATGTTAGTACCGGACGAGTGACGGAACGAAGAGCACCACTAGGTCAGACTTTAGGCGTATTGGGTACCGAGAGCATAGACACATAAGTTTGGAGTGCCGCAGTACAAGTCAAGCGATATGTATAGACACAGTGGATCGGGAGATCTGTCGCACAAGGGGCAGGTGGTTTTGGACCTTAAACCTGACCAGTGTTTAGCGGTTCCCACCACTACATGCACGATCGACGACGATACTTATGCACGTCGACGTTGGAGGCAGCCAGGATTAGCCTATGGGCTCAACGCCCGAGGCCCAGTGTGGCAGTGTGGCACCCGATGCACCAGCGACTTGGGATGTAATATATGTTCAAGCCAACCGCGATGGAAGTGGAATAATGTTGCAAAGGCCCCCAGCAGGCTAAAATCGTCATGAAACTTGTGCCACGACCATGGGCGCATCGAGTATTTATTGAACGTCTCGCGAACACGCGTATAATGGTGGTGGGAGATTCGAGAGCACAGGTCCCCCCCAACGCTGTCTGATATGTGGGATTGGAATGCAGGCGCACCTCACAATGAGAAAAAGCGTAAGAAAGGTAGTGGCGATGAGGTGGGGAGTGAGTGGCAAAGCGCCGAGAGATTCTTGAATACACTGGGGAAGTGGACGGGAGAACGGCTCTGGCGGGCAGCAAGAACAGTGGGATTGTAACGCCAATACGCATAATACATACAACCACAGTTTCTGAACTCCCTTTTTTTTTTTTTTAATGTTTGGAATTTAACTGACACGTGATCGGAAACAACGAATGGGATCGCTTCTGGGCCAAGCACCACCCTACAAAACATTCCACTGGCTGGCTCAAAATTAAATAATAATGGAGGTTCCCATGGTTAGAGGCTGCGATACAGTACCTCACTGGTATTACCAGGCACCCAACAGCCCCTCACTCCGCTGTCTTGATAGCTTCAACCTACTTCCACCCCTCTCTTCATGAGAGAAGCTGTGTATGTCTTCAACTAACCAACTACCCCAATGTGTGCCCACACTTCCAGCTTCTCTTAAACGAGAATGCAAAAATCAAGAAAAGGTTACCCCTACTCCAAGACCGCTGTTTTTAGTTCTTTCGGAGACTACATTGGCGCACTCTCTAAAATTACTAGTGTCACCATGGCGGGTGGGTAGTAGAATCAGATATGATAAGATCACCTGGCGTGGTCGGACCGAACGGAATCCTCGAGGTAATTCGAATGATTAATTATTCGAATTCTTGGTTCACTATCATCTTAAACCGAAAATTATCATCAGATAATCCTCCTTGTTAGATGTCCTCCTGTTAAATACAAATGAACACTCAAGTGGACTTTAAACTTGAGAGATAAATTGGCTTTTTTTCTTTTTTTTCAACCCACGCCTAAATTCCAAGGTTCGAGGGGTGATCCGATTTTCGCACCCTCCCTTGCAGAACCGCTAGTCCACTACTATTCCTAGATACCTATGAAACGCGCCCCAAAATTAATAAAGAATGTTGGTTTATTATTTATGACTCAAGTTATTTCCATCGCGCAACCCAGGTAATATCGACTTGTAATAAACGTTCATGCAACTCGTGACCCTCCTCCCTTCCCCTCCCTGTATTCCCATTTCCTGGGAGAATGATATTGCCGTCAAGCCGTGACTCGGATACAACCGCTCCAAGACCTAAATTTGTTCAATACAATAATATCCACACTACTTGGGCTTCATGGCGTGTTTGCTTCCGTTATTAACCCGCCCCTCTATCTAACTACGCTCACCATCGTATTAGCTAAATGATGAATTATTACTACCTGTGCCCAACATAGCCTGCATCACGGTCTCTCTAGTACTGCCCGCATATACTAGGAATTCAAGATTAAAACCCGCGAAAGCCGCCATTCTCAATCAACGTGGGATGTCAAGGGCGTGTCTGCTTTTGCTTTTTTTTGGATCCTTGATTCCGTTTTGTCTTCCTCTTTCCTTTTCCTTTTCCTTTTTTTTTCTTTTCTTGTCTTCTTTCATTTGTTTTCTTTCTTTTATTTTTGCACCTTCATTCACTCCTCGTGCCAAAACTTAAAGCTCCACCTTCTCCAACAAGCAACAAGTCATCTTGAGCCATATCCGGTTTTGTTGAACATCATCACCTCTTAGTTTAATATTACATACACACTACTGCATGGCTCCATATAATCTAATCGCTAGTCTGATTACAACCACTGCAGATGACCCGAGTGTTTAAATTCAACTGATTATTTCTTGGATGCGCGATTTTAATTACTCTCTTTCCCTATCTCTCCCCTTTTCCTTCGTCTTACGAAGGTAGGAAGAAATACCTAGTAGATGACTCATTTCCATTTCTTCCCCTCTAATTATTTTCTCCTATAGTCACACTGCGTTTATCCGAGTTACACTTCAAATGAACTAGCTAGGTAGCCTCAGTAAGTCTGACGTATCCTTGCATAACTGTAGCCAATGTCGAGGTATGTTTTGTTAAGCAATGTGTGTTGAGCCAACTTTATGTAAGAGTTTAGCTGTAGACATGGGTTGTTAATATACAAATACAAAAGCCCATATATCCTAATACATAATTTGGTGTATATTTCCAAGTCACTATTGGCACTACCAACTGGAAAAAAAAATCAAAAATGTAAGCCGTTAAATCTCAAGCTTGATTGCCCAAAGGGCTGGCACACCTAGCATCATGCCTTTGCAATCAACACTACAAAAATTGGACAAAACCGCACCCCCATAGAGAAGTTCACTCCGTCGTTTCTCCACATTCGTACACTTGATTTAGAACCAGAGGAAATGAAAATGAAATGAAAGGGACAAAGGGGAAAACAAAATATTCCGGACTTAATATACCACGTTCGAACAGATATCTGGCCCAAATAGTTGATCGTCGAATATTCTAGCGCGAGATAGCCTTCATTTATCTCTATCGCATTCAATTATTAAGGAGCCGAAATCGACCTCCAGGTCCCCCGGCTCGCTTGATGGCTTTGCAGCATACACCCCCACCCAAAAATCGGTCACATTCTGCTCAGAAAAGACCCAAGTGACCTCACGGATTGGACTCTTTTGGACCCCCTCGACAAGATATACCCACAAGCTATTGTCTGGCTCTTTGACAATTTCTATTGTAGCACCTCCACCGCCTGATGGGACAGGACACAAGCTCCAGTCTGCCCACCTGTCTTTGGCCACAGTACTCAAATGGGGTCTGTCATAGATGAACTCAACACCCGTCTTAACCCATTTACGGTCTCCCTTCGATCCATTCAGGACAATGATAAGCCCAGCTTGATCGTATTTATACTTCCAGTTAGCATGAAAGGCGACCCGGGCACGCTTAAATGCATGATACGCAACGGGACGGTATAAGATGGGAGCGTTAAAAACTTCGGTGGAGGGTGGCTTTGACCAGACGTCCGTCGAGGGGGGCGCTTGTATTGAGAACTGTGCGGGGAACGATCCATCTCCAGGGACTTGTTCGGAGGAGTTGGCAAATTGGAAGCTTGACATAATGACTGTGCTGACAACGGGGAGTACTAGATATCGTTCACCTTTCCTTATTAAATACAATCGGAGAAATGTGTATATTTATATATCAAGGAAGGAAGGGACTTGGAGAAACACTGGTTAAAGGGCAAGGAAAATTCTACCAAATTCGCAAGCGTGCTAGGAGGGGATCTATGAAGTAGACGGAATAAGCAATCACCTACGTCACTCCACGGGGAAGCTCCACACTGCCACCTTGAGAATCCAGACCTTCAAATCACCGAAGATTGCTTTTTTTGATTTATTGGATGTTCCGGTGAGATTAGGAAGAAAATCAGCAACGTGGCAGTACCTTTGAAACAACCGCTCAAGGGTCCCATGCTTCTCTAACAGCTCTCTCGGATGATGCGATTCTTAGGTAAATCGCCAAGAACAAATTAGCATAGGCCGCCCCCTCTCCAATACATTTACTGTCGACTTCCTGACATGCCTTTCACCCGTGTAATCTTAAGATTGTTCTTGCTTGATATGTGTGATTAGTTACCTTCATTTTGTCTTCTTTTACCGGTACTTGTACTTCCTTTTTCTCGAGGGTTGTCAACCATATAGGATGGCGGGGTCCGACCATGACGACTTAGAATGACTGTTGGTATCGCAATCGGTGTACTGTCTAGCGAATATATCCGATGGCAGCCTATCCGTTTTAGGGATTACATAGGATATATTTCGGTAATGTTGGAGGGTGCCTAGGATTCAGGGACTTGAGTTCTCGGCCTGCTTACCTAGGTAGACACAGGAACACCAACTGGTCACCATGTGATGTTAACACCAGCCATATACGAATATACCTATCCGGATTTTTATCTATCACGACATTGACCTAAACACTTCTCTTTTCGGCTATAACTCCCGATATCCCGTATACTCGAAAATAAATCCGAGCAAATATAGAGGAACCGGAATAGTATCTCCAAGTTAGCTAGTATCTACCCATGCGAATTCTGATTGAGTTAACTTCCCCGACTAGTATCTAGCAGTTACACCAAGATCCCCCTTGTCCCCCTTAGATAGGATGGTAGTATGTGGTTGAGTGTCAAAAGTGTTTGCTATTAGAGGTACTGGCATATTGATCAAGGCCTGAGAGAAGAATGTTCTTCTCTCTTCCTTATACTGAAGGGTATCTGTAGGGAGCAGTTTGTTCTAGATGGAGAGGGTATAAAAAAGAAGGCGAGCAATAATTGTAGGGGGAAACCGAATCAACAAGGTAGACGTTAACCTGGATATATGTATAATTAAAGCTACAGGGTCTAACAAAGGACAAGAAAAAAAGTCTTGCATATTTTTCACTCGTTTGCTGTCACTCACGACGATCAATCCAGCTTTGCACCCTTAGGCACATGTTAAGTGGCTTGGCGTGTAGTGATGACATAAGCTAAACCCTGACACCATGGCAGATTGGAACGAGAATTAATTATCATGGCTGCGCAAAGGATTCGAGGGTCAGCTTCAGTTCCCTTCCCCTGCGGTTAGACCATCAATCTTCTGCGGAATGGCTGAATTGTTTCACATGCATTGCTTGTGATGAATCTTTCATCATGTCTTCCCGATTGCTCCATCCTGATGAGTACGAGTTGGTGACCCGCTCCTCCATCGACTCTCAGGGAACATTCAACCTCGATGAAGCCGACTTCGAGTCACAGGCAATTCCCAAGCCTCGACGACTACTAAGTCGTATTCCTTTCCTATCTCGTATCTTCCAGTCAACTTACTCCGAATATCGTCGTCTCAAGCTCCCCCGACCGTTCGTTTCAAATTCGAGGCGGCCCAATTGCCATCGACGCACCTTTGTCCGCCGTCTATGCTACTACTTGAGCGGTGTCGTCGCAATCATAGCCGCGCTCGCGTTCTTAATGTCAATTTGGTCGCCCTCTTATACTCAACCACCTACACACTATGATGTCCTCCGCGATGTTGTGTCGCGGTCGACTGCTTCCGGCCGAGGAAATTTCCGTGACGAGAAGGTGCTTATTGCTGCAAGCTTATATGACCCTGCTGGCGAGCTTGCAGGTGGAGAGTGGGGCAAGAGGGTTCTCCAGTTGATTGAACTGCTAGGAGAGGAGAATGCTTTCTTGAGCATTTATGAAAATGATAGCGGAACGATGGGGGCTGGCGCGTTGGTAGAATTGGAAGACGAGGTCCCAAGCAATAAGTCCATTATATTTGAAGAACATATGAATACGGAGGGTCTCCCAACTGTCACTGCCCCCGATGGGTCACAACGCATCCAACGGATTGGATATTTGGCTGAGGTCCGGAACCGAGCCCTGCGACCCCTCGATGAGCATCCCGAGGTGCGATACGATAAAATACTTTACTTGAATGATATTATCTTCGATCCCGTCGATGCGCTACAGCTTCTGTTTTCTACTAACTCCGATGAGAACGGAGTTTCCCAATATAGGGCCGCCTGTGCTGTCGATTTCATCAACCCCTTCAAGTTTTACGATACATATGCTACGCGAGATATCCATGGCTATAGTATGGGCCTTCCTTTCTTTCCCTGGTTTTCTAATGCCGGTCAAGGCCTTAGCCGGAAGGATGTCTTGGCGGGGACAGATGCTGTGCGGGTTCGCAGCTGCTGGGGAGGAATGGTTGCATTTGATGCCCGCTTTTTCCAACTCCCAACGACAGGTCCTCCGAGTACCCCCGCTCGTTTCCGTGCATCGCATGATGCGTTTTGGGAAGCATCTGAATGCTGCCTCATCCACGCTGATATTCAAGAGTCCGTGAAAAACGTGGATAAAATAACCGATACAGGAATCTACATGAACCCATTCGTTCGTGTAGCATATGACGTCCGTACTCATTCATGGCTGGGAACAACACGTAAATTTGAGAGGCTGTATATATTCCTTCATAACTTAGGAAACCATCTCGTTGGCCTGCCTTGGTCTAACTCCCGCCGAACTGAAGTTTCTGGTCAGAATGTTACAGAGAGAGTCTGGGTTCCGGGTGGAAGCGAGGGTATCGTTGGATCTTTCCAAACCCTCAAACGAGTCTCCACTGGTGATGGATTTTGCGGACGTCCAGGACTTCAGGTGATTTTGAAGCCTGAGGACCGCAAATGGGGAGAGAAGAACTGGGAAGAAATCTCAGTCCCGAGCTAGAACAGTCATGTGTGCAGCGACATGTTATAACAACTCTTATTCTTAGTAAAGACAATTTCTTTTTTTTTTGAGTCCCTAACAAATACGTAATCTCTCTTTTAGTCTTCTTCTCTTCTCTTTGTTATTTTTACCTGATGATAAATTGAAGTACGGTTCAAAAAGCAGCAGCAGTACTACTTCTGTCATCCAATCCCCTCTCCTTGATCCAAGTTTTAATGCTGCCTCCTTCTTTGTGTTCTACTTTTATGTTTGTCTTGAGCAGCTGGAAATTCACTAAAGCAGATTTTGTCACGCCAGTTAAAGAACTTAAATGCTGTAGTCTGTGCTTCTAGAGCTACAACACATGAAGCAAATGAGTTGCTCAATCAGTCCCTCTTTCTAAACCCCCCTTTTCACTGCTTCCTAGTATCTATCAACTACCCCTAAATATTCTCCCATTGGGTCCTCTGCTCAACAAATTCTCTTCTCATCCCCTGTATCAAGGCTATGGGCGATCAGTCCACTCATTCTGAAGGCATGGACCTCAGAAAGCGTTTTACAGAGCTCACGGGCATCAATATCACTAGGATTATCCATGGCGTGGTCGAATCCTTTGTAGAAAGATCCTCGTCGAACCTGGAGGAGAGTCGTCATGCTCCTAGGAAGGAGAGGATCAATCCTCAGGCAAGTAAATTTTTTTCTTTTTAGGACCTTTGTGTTTTTTTCTTCTTTTCCTCTAAGGATTCCATTGAATTGTAGTATTCACTCAACATTTGTTCCCTCCATCTCCCTGACGCAGAGTCACCTGAATGGAGAAAAGTGAAAATAACCGCGAGACAATAATATAGTTAACTTCTCACTGTGCCCCTGACAACCACAAAAACTTCTCTCTCCAGGTAAATTTCCTTCTCCCCCCCCCCCCCAAAATAGATACTTAGCATGCTACCTTCCTCAGAATTTTAACCACCCTCTTTTACAGATAAAGCCCCATCCGCCACGTAACATGTCTCCTCCAATCGCCAATGTGGATGATGTCGCTGGCTTTATGGCTGCAGCTCGTGGTCTGAAGCTGGCCAATACCTATGGCACGCCTCCTGCGCCTGTGGGGGACGTGTCTGTTGATGTTTTTACGTCGTCTCCAGAGACCCATGATGACGAGCCTGAGAAGGACCTACTCTGCTCCGCTTCTCACCACGAAGACTCTTGTAGGTTCTCTGCCCTTTTCTATATAAACTCGCTCCTAGAGACTAAACCACTTACCATAAGTTTCTTGTGTAGCTGACCTCATGTCCCACGAAAATGGTAACAATAGCCAGGAAGATAATGATCAGAAATCATCAACTGGTATATTCGGTGGTGAAAGCAATACCTCTATTGAAGCCCATGCATCCGAAATGGATAGCCTGAAGGCATACTATCCCATGACCATAGCGGCGGCAGTTGCCAGCGATGTCTCTTTCTTCAGCCCCAATGCCGGGAAACCAGACGCTGGATTTACCGATGTGGAGGAAGAAGCTGATCGTGAGCATCTCACTACCTTTAAGGACTGGGGACTTCCTGCTGTTCGTGATAAGCCTGGTAGTGTCCTCTCCCATCTACTCCCAAATTTCTTGATGTGCGAGTGAGAATGGCCACTAATATTTAATTACTGCCCGCATAGCTTCTCAAGTCAGACGTATCATTATCTCACGTCTTCCCGGTTCTTGGAGCACCCCTGATAAAGTTTTGTCGCTGGTTCATGGTGGTATGATTGAGAGTGTCAATCTTTCTCCGTCCGGTAATACAGCATATGTTCTCTTCTGTGAGGCTGAAGCTTGCAAGGCTTTCTATGAGAAATACCCAAACGGCATTGACCTTGACAAAGAGAGAAAGTACACCGTGTTTGTGGACATCGGCAAAGAAGTTGATGTGATCAGCTCTCAGCTATCTTTCAATCTCTCTGTCGGCTCAACTCGTGTTGTACGTGCCGTGGGTGTTGACATGGAGGTCACGATGAGCCAGCTCGTCCAGGTGGCCAGTGCCAACAATCGTAAGGTGGAGAAGATTATTGACAGTTACGTCCCGGGCTATGTATGTGATGGCACGTCTGCATTATTGTTGGTATGACCATTTATCATTAACGTGGAAATGCACTAGGCTCGCAGTGTTAGCTTTCGCTTTTGTAATATCGATGACGCTGTCCGTTTCCGGTCCATGATCATTCGTGAAAAGGAATGGGAGCATTGCAACGTCCAATATGCAGCTGACCCGTGAGTACTCTAGTTTACTCCTTTCCTCCGGGGTGGGGTTACATTAACGTTTTCTGGGGCCTGCTGACTGACTTTTGGCTAATGTAGTTGCGAAGTCGCTACCGGATACCACGCCGACTAGCTCGGATATGCCAAGGAGTTTTTTGTATTTGACATGAGGGCTCGTATCTCAACCGAAGATATGACTAGACGGGTGATTTGAACGATGCATAGTTGAAGTAAGGGACAGGGAAATAGAGAAAATCGATTAGATAATAGGAATGGGATATCTCTATTTTAATATTTCCTTTTTTTTTTTTTTTTTCAAAGCTCAAAGTTAATACCCAAGCTATGTCTAACCTATCCATCCCCTTCAGAAGAAAGACGTGTCATATACTTGATCTATCTACCTCGAAGAGAGTTGAAATTCCTAGAACATACAAGAACCATGATTCCTGGATGAGCTACCAATTTCAAAACTCGTTCCACTACTTGATTACTTGATGAAGCACAATAGCAAAACCGAGGTCCAAGCCGGTTTGTGGACGCCCACATGTACATACAATTAGCCCAGTTAGTGTGTACAGCAAAACCGAATCAACATGTGTTGAGCCAAGATCTTCCAGCCGCATTCGGTGAGTTGAAGAATGAGATATTTCATGAGAGGAGCTCAGCGTTCACTCTCCCGTCAGAAATCCGATGTGATATTGAAATGGTAGTGACCTAATAGCAGTGAACTACGTAAGTATTCATTATATAAAAGGCTGGGGGGAGAAAGCCAAAAATATCATTCTTATACTTCCTGCTTATCCCTTTACTTGTTATTTGCGCTTACTAGCAACCCCGGTACAGGACTGGATGACCACCTTACTCGGGTCATTCTTCTAAACCGTGTTCAATACCGGTATATCTTCCGAGGGAATTTGCCGTTTTAAAGCACGCACATCAGGCATCAGAGGAGATTGACCAAAACACGAGCGACTATAATGTAAGAATAGTATTCTTCTCTGGTTGATTGTTATATGAATCCATGGGCAACGGGTATCCAGGTAGTAGTATGCATGTTCACCCTGAAACATTATTTCCTATAACATATGCAGTCTAGGAGTCATAGGTAGTAAGTATACTGCAGGTAGGCAGGCAGGTAGGGTATTTTTGTGGTAGACACATCAAGTACCGTGATGTCAAAGATCACGTGCTGTGTACACACTTTGTCTGAATAGGAACGCTTCATAAGTGGTGGTTAAGTCTAGATATTGAGTGAGTGCCTTAGTACATCAGCCACCTAGTATGTATGCTGTCATTGCTGCACTGTCATGGCTCAGGTCAAACCTACTTGGATGGACGTATGGATGATCCCACCAACCAGCCAATTTTCCGGAATGCTACTACTAGCAGGTAGCGTCATTACCTAGGTATTTCTATTATATCTATATCATTCCCAGACCCCGGACTAATAGCGAGAGTATATTAATAGAGCCTTTTTTTTTTTTTTTTTTTTTTTCTCTTTATATGAAAAAATTTAAAATAATAGCAACAACAATAATAAATGAAGCAGTGTATTCCACGCACAGAGGAGAAAGGAGAAGAGGGGGGGAAGAAGGAGGGGGGGAGGGAAAGACGCGTTAAGATAGGATAAGGGAGGGAGGGAGGAAGAACCAACTGGTTGGCAAACCAACAACAACGTAATTGTCTGACAATCAGATTATTCGTTTTGAGGTGGGTAGGGGTATGTAAATCAGGCTGTTGATCACTGGTTGCAGGGAGTTCTTATTTGAAATGGATATAGATGATGTGCAGTTAGTAGGAGGAGGAAGCACCAGCAGCCGTCCAGGGTGGATGATAATCAATTAAAAATTGAACAAATAAACCCTTTTTTTTTATACACACACATACGCATATATATTTATTTATTTTATCATATTTTAATAATTTTTTGACTTAAAAATCTTTTATTGGTACAAGATCAAAAAAAAAAAAAAAAAAAAGGACACAAGGCAGCAAAATAGTCTTGAATGCCTGCCATAATAATGTCTGCCTGCCAAAATTTATCTAGAGATCAGAAATGATAAAATCAAAATCCCTTCATCATATTTACCTTGTCTGTTTATAACCATGTAAGTATATATATATATATATATACACGTATGTAGTAGATCTACTTGTCTCTGCTGCACCTGCACTTCTATTGTACGCACTGTGCCTCCTCTGTCTCCCTCAAGGGATGCAAATGCAAGGCTAATAAGGATGGGGGAGTACTTCCTTGGCACGGCGCTTATTCCCTTCTCGACATCATGATTGTTTTATGAGATACGGAAATATACTCCGTCATTGAAGCACTACAAAAGAAGACAACTTTTATTTTGATTGGGTCGTTTCTTTCCTTTTTTTTTTTTTTTTTTTTTCGTATGTACTATATTAACTTAGGTACCCAAATTTAGAGGGAGGGGGGTTAACACTGAACACCTGATAGACCGGCCAAGTATACCCAAAGTGGAAAATGAACAGGATTTCTCTATGTAGGTAGGTATGGATGTACTTAAGTACGAACCCTAGTCTTGTTGGGCGTTGTCTTGTCTCCCTCCTTGTCAGTCGTGTTGTGATTCGCCCCCCTTGCTAGGATGTTGTCTAGGAGGTAAAGCATGTTCATTTATCTATATATATATATATACACGGATTATGACATTGACAGGTGAATGGAGAAGAAACAAGAACTAGGTAGATGGTACCTCTAGTATGTATGGGCCCATGTCCACGTATGAACAGGCAGGGGGTTTAGGTTTGTAAACCTTGAGCATTGTTGTATTGGTATTGATGTGTATTGTTCGAGTATAATACTTACTGTAGGTAGTTTGTTGACCTGCACTAAATGCTACTAAAAGAATTTAGTTGGCCTGGCCATTAGTGTAGGTACCTAGGTAGGAACCGAAGAACACACCACCCATCCTTCGTGCAAGGCTAGTCTTGTAATTTGTTATTGACAGTACAATACAAAGGTGTGCCTGGGACAGTGTGCTAGGTAGGAGATGATAGCATTTAAAATTTTATTTATAATTGCATCAACATGATATTTGAGCAGCCTATTTAGATATTAAAACATTGCTCGCAGAGGTATTCCCTGCTATTGATTGGCTCATTTGCGCATATGTATTACCTGCCTACCCTGATACCTAATATGTGCCTTAGGTAGGAGGTAAGGTAGTAAGTAGAAAAGGACATCATCCTGTCTTCCACATCAACATCATCTATAACCCCGGCAGTAGAGTTTATTACCCTCAATTTGTCCTCTATATCTATTCTCAAAGTAAGTTTAAGTCCCCTTGACTTGGAGCTTGAGACTAACCAGACACTACGTAGGTATGATCTACTCACCCATCCCACTGAGCATGACGCGTGGTCCTATGCAAAACGTGAGGATTCTTATATTTGCTGCCCCGTGACGAAGACTTCACTTTCGCTATTCAAAAAAATCAATTAGCGCACATTCTATCTGGTGTCGACTCAACTCAACACCAGACGAAAGGCGGCAGGCGGCAGGAACAGGGGAAAGCAGGAGTAATGCTCAGCTGTTTGTCAAAGTCAGGACCGTCAGTCCTGACAAAAAAAAAAAAAAAAACCTACTCCTAAGCTCCTGTCATGTCTTTCTATCGAATCAATAAAGCCATGTCCAATCAATCGATATCCATTCCCACCTTCCCCCCACCCCTCCTTTAAAGTCTCAAACTCATGGGGCAAAATGATGCTCACCAACCACACATTTCTCTCGCCATCCATATACTGAATAGGTAGCGGGCGTTCGCGGAGCCTACCCTAAATATGACCTAACGAACGCCACTCTCGATCAGAAGATTTTTTTTCTTTTTTCTTTCGTCTAATAATGCAGATTCTGGCTAGTGGTGGTGGTGGTCTACCTACTTACTGATACGAAGCAGGCGTTGGCAGGATCTAGGAGAGATAGATATCGAAAGAGGCAGCCTGCAGGAAATGGATGCATCATGACATAGGGTGTTTATTATCTCAATTATCTTTAGAAGTTGATATGGGCATTCTCTCTATGTAATATACATTTCCATATCTATATGTGTACCGTATAGCACGGGGCAGTGAGAGCACAGTGTAGATGAATGGCCTCAGACCCATCCATTATCGAAACATAGATGCCTGATGAGCAGGCAAACCCATCTTAAGTGTACCCCTACCAGCTACTATACCTACCTACATCCTCCTCCTCCTCCTCCTCCATCAATAGAAGATGACTGCCTAGGCATCTATCTACCTTTATTTCTCGTTCAAGTAGGCGGCGGGCAGTGCCGCTTGGGGTCGAGCAACTATAGACCACGCGCACATAGAACCTCTCTCTCTATATTTCTCTTTCTTTCTCTCCCTCCCTCTCTTGCCCTCGCTTTCGTTTCATCCACCCCCACCACCTCCCTCCACAGTATTATGTATTTCCCAATTCCTCGTCTTGGGGCGCAAGTACCTAACCTAGATAAAAGCGTGACAAGCGCCTTGCAACAAAAAAAATTTTTTTGCCTCTCTTCCTTCCTAGGTTAGGATCGTACTTTGAGTGTGGGAAACGGACCTGAGGAACCCCGCTTTAGGGCGGGGAAGGGAAGTGGGAATAAAATAAAATCGAATGAAAATAGAACGACCTGGCATGGTGTAGTTAACACAGTAACATTACTCATCGAGAGATATTTCCTAGGTTTTGGATCCAGTGGGGCTTATTGACTTCATCCCAAGGTTAGACATATAATGATAATATACATACATCCAAACAGTCAGACAGAAAGATGATGTAAAATAATAATATTATGAAGAATCAAGTGGAGTGAAACAATCTCTCGCATGGGTTCCGTTTTCGGGATCATTCCGCGCAATTATTTATTATGTATTTTTTATTTTTATTTTTTTTTTTTCAAAAATAAATCCGTCTTACCTTTTTTTTTTTTTTTTTTTTTTTTCTTTACGTCTAAAATATTACCTCTTCGAGTTTCTGATTGTTTATTATTATTATTTGTTACTTTTATATTTCTACTATCGTTTCTTGTTGTAGTTATTGAATTTCCTTCTTTTTTCTTGGAGGGTTTTTCTTTTCTTTTTCTTTTTTTGCTTTTTTCTCATCATGCGCTCCATCTCATGTAACTGGCCACACGAGTCATTTGACAGGATCTTCTCTGCACTGAGAAGCAAATCCCTGGTCGTACCTGAAGACCGTTTTGGCAATCATGGCAAAATGGTCCTTTTAACTATAGAAAACTTAAAAAGTGGAGAGTGGGGGAGATTGTACCAAATACGGAGATCCCCGATGAAGAACAAAGAAAGTTAACTTTCTTGGTTTTTTCAACTTTCTTCTTGAAAGTCAAAAAGGCAAAGAAAGGTACCTGAGCGGTATTTTCCATTTTTATTATATATATACTTAATCTCATACTGCTCGGGATGTGACCGAATGGGTTCAGGTAACTCGGTCCTGGAAAGGATTCTAGATTCTAGATTCTAGATTCTGGATTCTGGAGCCTGGAGTCTGGATTCTAGTCATGCATAGGTCTTTCATTCCTTTTTGCATCTCGGCGTTAAGGGGAAAGAAAAAAAAAAAAAAAAAAAAAGGAAGAAATGAACAGAAAAGAATAATTAAAAAAAAGTACTGCACAAGACAAAGAGAACAGCTGAGAAATCAGACTCCTCATCCCGACAAAACCAACCAACCTGCTTCTTGAGCAATTGTTAGCCGACCACAATCCCGAGTCGCTTCGAGTTCATCCTATCATATCCAAGCAGGGGGAGATGAATTAATGAAAGATACGATTCCTTGCGAAATAGCGCTTGCCACCGGCCTCTTCCTGCAACTAGAATACTACTGTCCGGACCCGACAGTCTGGATGAGAGTGTGATAGCTAGGCATTAGTTTGTTGTAGGTAAACCTTGAAGCGGGCTCCAAAGCCCGGTGTGAGGGGTTTTCCCAATCACACACGGCTCAAGAAATGAGGCAAAGCTGAGAAGGAGTAGAGACCGTCACCTTGGGTTTTTTCGTTTTTTATTTTTGGGGTCTTCTTATCCTTCTTCTTTTTTTCTTTTCTTTTTTTTGTCAATCGTTTATTTTTATTTTTGGACCAAGATAGCAAGTTCTTAGGTCGTAAGTTAGTTAGTCGTCGTTGAATATTTCCTAGGTAAGTAACTAACTAACTAACTACTCCGCACTTGTGAAATAGGTATCCAGCCACCATCAATTCCAAACAGTAGCACCGAGCTCCTCAACTGTTGATTATTACGCAGAGCAGGTCATTAACTTGCAGAGACTTGATAACATTGATGGATTCTCCACAAGTTCTTACTATCTTGGCACGAGGCTATCCTAAATTCGTGATGTGACGATGACGATGACGAGCGATGACACTTGGTTTTGATGACGATCAGAAAGGTACCTCCTCCTAACCTTTTACCCTAGTTCCTGCTTGCTGTACTACCACTACTAGTAATAACTCCGGAGGAAGGAGAAATACCAGCTACAGTAGAAGAAGAAGGGTAAAGGCAAAAAAAAAAAAAAAAAAGAAAGAAACCCAGGAAAACTGGAGGAATCCCTGTCAGCAGCCACACCATCACACACACTACTTACCTTCTTTCCCTCCCCCTCTCAGAGAAAATTTCCCATTGCCTACCTGGTAGGCCTTTGCTTTTTTACCTTTTTTTCCCCTTCATCAAAGACCAATAAAGGGAACAAATTCTCCTAGATCAGATCCGATACTCCCCGTATTCCGAGATTTTTATTGAATTTTTCGCAGAAACTTGAACTATTCCTCCTTTCTTATCCTGCCGCGCAAGCTCCTAGTTTAACTACTGAGTCCAACCCAACCTGCTTACTTACTACTTACTTACCTAAAGAAGTCTAGAAGAAGTGGTTCTCAACCAATAAGATACCTCTCTTTTTTTGGCTTCTTGATTTTTACCTTTTGTCAGATTTCCTTATTAACTATTATTCATCTCTTAAGTTCAACTTATTTTGACTTTTTCTCTTCCTTGATTCACTCCTGTAGAAACCTACCTTCGTCAGCAGTAGGCAGAAGTTACTGGGTATTAAGAGAGTTAGATAATAAACAGTATACTAGGGTTACAAGCAGTCAAGATGAGGCGTAAGAAATTACTTCTCCTACCTCAGCACTCCGCATTATTTATTTATTTTTTTTGTCTCATATTTTGTTTTCTTATTACCCCCAAAAACAAGTAAACGAATATATAGATAGTTAAATAAAAAAGGAAAAAAAAAAAAAAAAAAAAAAAAAAGAAAAGAAAAGAAAAGAAAAAGTCCAGAATAAACAAACAGAGATAAATAATAAACAAAATAAATAAATTACCAGTTGTATCGTATCTGCGGTTTCTTCTACGCTTCCTCTTCCTCTTCTCTTCCCCTTGTTTTGTGTCTTCTTGCCGACGTCGATCGAACGGCTGTCTCCGTGTCGAAGTGCGGGATTACCGTACCGTACAGGCCCGTGCCTCACAGAAGTATCCATATTTTTTATTATTTCTGAAAGCAAAGAAATTACCTAGGTAGAGCTACCTAAGTTATATAGTAAGTACCGTGGATAGTAGGTATACCTACCGAACTGAGACTAGTCTCATTAGCCTAGGGTTTGAGCTTTGATTTTGGTTGGTTAATTGATTGGGTACTTATGTTGTTAGTTGATGAAATGAATTATTATTATTGGTGGACACATGGGTATTTTTTTTTTTTTAAGACCGACCTACCCGTATGGTTAGTTTAGTTACTTCCAAACTTAAGTAGTTAGCACGTACAGTACCTACCTTACCTAGGTACCTAGGAAGCGGGGGGGGGGGGGGCTGAAAATATCCAGTTATACCTAGGTACGTACCTCCCTCCCTATCCATGGTATGGACCGGACGGACATGGGGGTGTAGTGTGGAGTCTGTGCTTTTTCTTTTCTTTTTTTTTTTTTTACACACTAAGGTACTGGGGCTAAACAGGTAGTTGATACTAGTACCAAGTCCTCGCCCTTCTAGGCACCTTCGAATACCACCTAACAATCAAAGAAGTGAATCAGAATAATATATTTCTTATGAGCTAATGAGCATTAATCTTAATTCCTTGAGCTATCTAGAATGACATCTTGTTCCCAAGATATTGCCAAGCGAGACGAGCAGATTTTAATAATACATATTGTATAGATGGATATAAATAACAAATAGTGAAAAGGGTTATGAACCGGTTTATTCAAAATTATATGAGCTCTTAAAGGGATAACTAAATGATTAATTAATATTAATATGAATTAACTAATAAAATCCGGAGCTTATAAATCCGGGTAAATGAAGCCAAAAAAAAAATTAAAAATTAATAGAGAGAGAGAGAGAGAGAGAGAGAGAGAGAACGCCAGTTAGTGTGCTAGACATAGAGAGAATTTAACTTACTCTAACTCGGCGTACTTGCTGTAGGTGAGGAACCTCTTACTTTCTCAATCCCCAATCACAAGCTGACAATTATGTAGCCTCAATCTTCAGCCAGGGCGTGACGCCGTTTTGTCCCAGTCTTTGAAAGCATTGCATCCATCTAGAAGAGGGCAAGCGCAGGCTTTAGTCAACTCTAGACACAGTGCACTTATGCTGATCTTTTCTTTTACTCTTAACGTAGAGTATATATATATATATATCCATACGGGCTCAAGTCAACTGAGTTATACCTATCATAGATTCATACTCCGTAGATTGCGCTTAAAAAAAGAAAAAGAAATAAAGAAAAGAAAAGACTCGAAGTTACTCCTGGTAAAAAGGTAGGAGGAAATGATTTCAAGGTTAGATTAGCACCATGTGCACCTGAATTGATAACGTTGAGTTTTTAATTTTTTAATTTTTTTTTTTCCCTCTTTTCTTTTTTGGTTAGACAGCCAGCATAAGATTGATTATATTCAAACAAATATGACTAAATGAAGGACATATGAGTCTCGGTGGAGCACTCCGGAGAAGAGCTCTACTAGGTGAGCTACAAGGGTAGAAGAAAAGACGAGAAAAGCCACCCCCAAACATAGAGTGGGTTCGTTACGGAGAATAACCAGCCTACAGAATAGCTAGTAAGTTACTAACTGGACGAGATATCGTATCAAAAGCTTCTTATCATGAAGGGGTGGCGCCCCCTACCTAGTGAGCTACCTAGTGAGCTATCTAAAGGCCCACGGTAACCAACTCGGTACCTAGGTAGGTACTTCGTCTAATCGCTTGTGTTCTAAGTGTACCTAACTTCTGTCCTCTCGTAGGTAGGTAGGAAGGAACATGGACCGGCCGGAGTACTTTTCCCCTTTCTCCGGAGGTCATGAGTTATTAAAGCTCGCAGTTCTCCATAATTTAGTGGGGTCTTGGACCTCAGGGCAAAAATAAAATAAATAAATGTCAGGTCCCAGCCAGAGGTAGAGAGGTAAGTACGGAGCCAACTACAAAATAGGCCTAGTGAATGAATTATTTGGTATTATTCTTTGTTCCGGAGTAATTTTCCTATTAAAAGCTAATCAATGGCAATAGAGAATGTTCACTTGACAATCACAGACCATGGTTCAAAGATTTAAATCACCCGGCCGAAACTAAGTCTAGTAGTGTTTCCATTCTTGAAGATCTCGCCGCCCGGTGGATAACGGGTAAAGCCAAAGGGATTAAAAAAAAATAAAATAAATAGTATAAGGAAAAGGGGTGAGTGGGGGGGGGAGAAACAAGAATAAGAAAAATAGGAACGGGGACGAAGCGAGAAAAGTAAAACAAAAAAAGTAAGATCAAGTTTGCAGAAATCCTTCAGCCAGGTTAAATAAGACAAAATGATTGTTTCCGGATATATGGGATATTTTTCTTTTGCCCCTATGGGTCTTCTAGAAAATCTGACAGTATTTCCTAGTTTAATCGAGAAAAATAAGAGAGACAGGGGGGGGGGGGGGGGGGGGGAATTAAAAAAAAAAAAAATAAAAAGAAAAAAAAAAAACAACAAAAGGGGGGCGGGGAAGGATTTAACAATATGTGACACCCCCCAAAATATTAACAATTTGGGTGGATTAAAGGCTTTGTCCAAACTAATATTACGTAATTAGGTTGGTTTTGAAAGTGTGTAAGAAAGTCGGTCTCACAATTGGGTGGTAT
>JAPDES010000154.1:0-41384 GCA_027569235.1 Aspergillus sparsus
GCATTATAAATAAATTTTTATTTTTAAAAAATTATTTAACTTTAAAAGGCTAAATCCCCTGCTATTTAATAAATATTAATAAGTATAGAAAAGAGGTTATATAATATTAAAAATAAAAAATATAAAAATATATTATTATAAAACCTTTTAAAAAATCCTAAAGATTTTTAATCTTAATTTAAATAAATAAATTTGCCTAATTTAATATTTAAATTAAAAATTAAGCTTTTTAAAGCTTAATACTTAGCTGCCTAAAGTATACTTAAAGTAACTTAATTACTATTTAAAAGGCTAGTAGAAGTATATATATTATTATTATTAATTATAATATTAATAAGTTAATCTAGTAAAGTAATATAGGTAACTAAATAATAATAATAAATTAAATATAGTAATTAAAATTATTTATATATAATAATAAGCATCTTTATATAACTTCTATAGCTATTAATAGCTACTGGTAGGCTGGCTATTATTATAGTAAATAAGCTACTATTTAATAAATATAGCTATTATTTAATAAATAAGTTATTATTTCTTAGCATTAGCTATTATTTATATAATCTTATATTTTAAAAGTCTATACCCTATCGCGTGCATAAATCAGCCCTTATATGGTTTTCTAGACTCCTGATTGGGGGATAGGTGGATGACTACACCCTGTACTCCCGCAGCAAGCAGTGCATGCGCTGGGGTTTCTTTTACTATAAAGAATTTTAATCTTTTATTTCCACACACGGGATAAGATAGAACCATAATTGCTTCTTTTATTCTGCATTTAGTATTTATCTTTATATAATATAATGTGTATAGAGCTAATCCCCCTTTTTTTAAAAATATCTTTTTTTTTTTTTTTAATATTTTTATTTCTTCTATTTTATATTTTATTCTTTTTATTCTATATATAATGAAGCTCTTTAATTATTATTCTAACTATTAGATTTAGGTCTGTATAGAATGTTAGTATACTATTTTCTTAAATTATCTTTTATCTTATTTTTATAAGTACTATAGTTCTTATTTATTAGTTAATACTGTGGCCCTTTATAAGGCTGCATTATAAAAGATAAAAAAATAATTATAAATTAATTTTTTTTAAATTTTAAATATTTTTTTTTTTTTAACTAATTTATTAATTTTAGATTTATTTATTTATAATGGCCTTTGCTGTCCCCTCTATATTTATATTATTTAAAAGATAGTTTCTCTTTAAGTATATCTATATTTTAAATATTTAGAGATTTAACACTGCTGCAGCTAAGTATTCTAAAATAAGCCTTATATTTCTATAATAGTAAAGTAGATTAGCTGCTAGTAACTTTATTTTAGTAGCTTAAATAGTTATTTTTTTATAATTACTTTTCTAGTATAGACTAACTAGATGCACTAAGCTGCTATTATAATTAAGGCTAAATTTATTTAATTATAAGTTTAACTAAAACTTAAGTATAATAAGATAGTAAAGGCAAACTACTAGTAATATATAAGTATAAAAAAAGATTCTATAGAGGTATCCCCTTGGTTAGAAATAATCTAATAACTAGAATATCTTTAAGGTTGGAATTTAGTTAATATAGCTATTTTAGGTGCTTTTTTTAATCTATAAAATAAGTTATTACTAATGCTCTTTATTAATAGTATTAAGCATTTAATTAAGCATGTCTATAATACTATTAAAAATAGCTAACTAAATAAATTTAATTAGATTTAAATTAATACCTTTCTATAGAAGGCTAGCATCTAGAACTGATCTATTTAAATCTATCTTTAATTATTTATTTACTGCTAGTATTAATAGGTCTGGCAGTGCCTAATCTACTTTATATATTAAAGTATCTAACTAGAGTAGACAATTTATCTTTATTATTAACTAATAATAGCTTAGCTAGCTATACTAAATTAGATAGAGGATTATAGGACCCAACTACTATTAATATATAATTTAATAAAGATATAGTACTTATAGAACTAGCTAAATTAAGCCTTTTTAACCTTCTTTATTATACTGCTGAATTATATTCTAAAGAAAGATATCTTTAATAGTATTATAATAGGCTTTTTAGTAATCTTAGAAGTAAATGCTTAGTATTAAATATTTTAAGATCTAATATACTATACTTTCTATCTTTTTATACTAGTTAAGATAATCTAGATGCTGGTGGTAAAGTAATATATATAAATAGTTAATAATAAAAAGATAATTTACTCTACTAATGCTTTAAACAAGATGCAGGAATAATTTTTAATATTTAAAATATAGGCTTTTTTTAAATAAATTACCCACTTATAGATATATAGTAAGAAGATTCTTAATTAAACTACCAGCCTAAATTATATTTATTAGAGTAATAATAAGCAGATCTTAAGCTATAAAAAGCTTAAGCTAATTATAACTGGCCTATATAATTTTATCTGCTGAAAGGTAAAGCTTATTTAAAAAGAGCTAAAGAAGCTATTTTTATTAAATAAAAATAAAATTTATAAAGAAATTGTGCCCTTACTAGATCTCTATAAGTTAAAGAATAATCTAACTTAAAATAAATAGAAATAAAACTTTCTTTAGAATCCTTAAAATTATAGTATACTTACTATACTATTTAACATTTTTAAAAGCAGTAACCAGATAAAGTAGCTTCTAAATTAAGTATTAATAGAGAAATAGCTTTAAAAAGGATTTATTTAGCTGTATAAGTCTAATTATTAGGTTATTTAGTAGACTGCCACTATAAATAAGTATTTAAAAAAGATTAAGTAGTTTCTTTTATAGCTTTTATTATTAATTTATATTACTAGCAACTAGCTTAAATAGGCTACTAAGTTACTAAGCTTATATTATAATAATACTATTTATAGGTGGTACTGTAATATCTTTATTAAGTATAGACTAATTAGTATAATAACTATTTATTATAAGGAATATTTTATTAGTAATTTAACTAAGATTATTTATTAATATTTGCCAAAAGTAGTTAGTAAGTTATTAATTTATTATTTCTAGCTAATTCTACCCTTTTATTAATCTCTATAATAACTAGCTTTAAAGTTAAAGGGACTGAATTCTTCCTTTTTATAGCTCTTTAAAATAAGAAGAAGCTAAAATAGCAGCTATCTATACTATATTTTACAGCAGAAGGCTAGAGCATTTCTTTATATTAAATTAAATATTTTATTTTATTAGCATGCAGCTATTACAATATCTTAAGTTTATTTAAAGTATAAAAATTTTAAGTAGAATTATAGTAATAAAAATAATACTATATTTAATAAGTAGACAAGCTATAAATTATAAATAGTAGAGATAGTTTATACTTAGAAACTTTAAAAGGCTTCTAGATATATTAAGGCTCAGCAGTATTAATATTAAGCCATTAATTATAAATAATATAAGTTTTTAAGATTTATATTATATTATGCGCCCTGCAAGCAGCCCTAAAAGAATAAGAAAATATATAATTTATAGGAAAAAAAAAAGAAAGTATAATAATATATTATATTAAAGATAAATAATAACTAGCTAGAGCTTATATAGATTACTAATTATAATTTGTAACTGGGTGCATGGTGTATATATTATTTTAAATAATTAAAGCTATAATTTTAATCTATAAATAGGTTAGTAAACTATTCTAAGTAACTAAGGCCTTAGTTTTTATTTATATATAGATTAGATAACTTATTTATAAATAAAAACTTAAGCTACTAGATATCACCATATTTACTAGTTAGTAATATAATCTGGATTAATTTTTTAAAGGCATTTTAAAAATATAATAGCTTTTTATATATAAGGTATATTATTTTAAGTAACTAGACTATAGTTTTTATTTATAAATAGATTAAGTAACTTATTTATAAATAAAAATCTAGCCTTTTAAATATTATTATCCCCTTTAATTAATTATATATATTAATTCCTAGAAGGCCTTTACATTTTAAATATTATAACTTTATATTTAAGCATACTCTTTTTAATGGCTGGGCTATAGTTTTTATCTATAAATAAATTAAATAACTTATTTATAAATAAAAATCTAAGTACCTAGATATTATTATTTCTTTTAATTAGTTATATATATTAATTTCTAGAAGGTCTTTATATTCAAAATCTTATTACTTTATATTTAAATAGATTATACTAAGCAACTAGGGCCACAGTTTTTATTTATAAATAGATTAAATAACTTATTTATAGATAAAAATCTAGATACCTAGATATTACTATATCTACTAGTTAGTTTAATATATTACTTTCTAGAAGGCCTTTTTATTTAAAATATTATTACTTTTATTAATAAATAGCATATTGGTGCAGCTACAAGATAGAGAGCTCTTAATTTTAATTAATTAATAAAATTAATAAGTTAAAATATATAATAATGGGTTTTATTAAATATTAATGGTAATAATATATAATACTCAAACCTTTTATTTATAGATGGGGTAGATTATTTAATATTTACTTACTTTCTTTATATATATTACTTAAATTTTAGTAATTATAACCTAAATAATACACATAATTAATATTTTTAAATTCTTCTACTTTAACTTTCTTTTATTTTTATTATTTATTTAACTATTATTTATATTCCTCTAGCTTTTTTTTATTTTTAATATTCTGTTTTTCTTTCAACTCCCATCTAATTTCTATATATTAAGGTATGTGGTATAACAAGAAGATAAGTATATAAAAAAGATTTTAATATATTAATTTTAATGCAATCTTAAATCTTTTACTAGATTCTTTTATATTAAAATTTATTTAATATAAAGTAATTATTAGCTGAAGCTTTATAAAGAATTAAAGGGTAATTATTTAATAAGTCTATCTACTTTTATAATAAGCTATTACTTTTTTTATTTAGTATTAAATCTTGCCCCTAACCACTGTTGGTCATTTTTAAGGAGATATAAAAAGCTTAAAAGAAGTTTATTTTTACTAATATATAGTTTAATTCTTTAATTTTTTTATTAAAATTTTTTTTTTAATTACTTCTATCTTATCTTACCCTTTTTAATTCTCTTTTTAAATTCTTTTTTTAAATTACTTTTACCATATCTTTCTTCTCTTTAATTTTTTTTAAAATATTAATTCCCACCATTTTCCTAAATAATATTTATTTTTAATTTAAAAATAGTCTTTAGCTGCATTCCTTCTTTCTTACTTTTAATTAAAGTTCTTATTAATATTTAATATCTTACCTCTCTTTACATCTCCTCTTAATTACTTGCCATTTCATTAAAAACAAACTGGTAAATAATAATCTTATTTTAAGTTAGATTAGGGATATTTTAGATATTAAATATATAGTTTTAATTTATAAATAAAAAATACTTAAAGTATAATATAGTGCTCTAAGTTTTAATTTATAGACTAAAATTAGAGATCTAGCTATTTAAATCTAAGAATAGCTTTATAAAAGATTTTATTTATAGACTAAATTATTAATATAGATATTACCTGTAAAGATTAAGCCATTTAAATTTAAAAGCAGCTTTATAGAAGATTTTATTTATAAATAAAATTATTAATATATATACTTATACTAGGGGCACCATCTATAAAAATTAAGCTATTAATATTTAAAAATAGCTTTATTTAAATTTTATTTATAAATTAAATTAAGGGCTCCCACCTCTATTTTTATAAAAATTATTAATTAAGATTAAGCTGCAAGACTAATATTTTTCTAATTATTTAAGATATCTTTTAAGTATAAAATTAATAGTATTAATTATAAAAAGAAGTATATAAAAGATATAAATTAAACTACTTTCTATATAGCAGGTACTCTTAAGCTTTAAAATATTTAAAAGCTTTAGAATCTTTACCTTATTAATACTATTATTAAACTAATTTTTAAACAGTAGCTAGCTAATTAGGGCACCATATTTAGTTAGCTAGAAATAAAGTCTAGCTAGCTTATTCTATAGCTAGTGCTGATTAAAATAGCCTTTAATTAGATTAACTAATCTATAATTATTAATATTAACAAACCAGTTCTAAATATTAATAATATTAATATTAATAATCTTACTCTACTCATCTACTTATAGTACATTATCTGTTTAATTATAGTAAAATCTAATCTCTTTCTCCAGAGCTAGGTAATATCTAGCAGTTAAATATATTTAAATATCTATAATATTATATATAGCTAGAAGCTGCTCTCCTAAATCTAAAGAATACTTTAAAATAAGAAGATTCTTAAGGGCTATCTACAGTAGAAAGCTATAAAGATTTTAATCTTTTTCTTCTTTATTACCCCTTTCTCTACTACTACTGCTACTATCTAAACTTCTGCTGCCTTATTTACTTCTATTTTTATTTTAACTTTTTTTACTATTATCACAGGGGTAAGGAGCATGAAGAACCTCTTTAATTTAAGTATAGATAATTTTATAAAGATAATAAAAAATATAAAATATATAATAGAGTAAGACACCCAGGTATTAAATAACTATTTAAAATTAGATCTAATATATAATATTACTAATATAATTTATTATAGCCTAAATTTTTATATTTAATTTTAGATTATCTATTAATCTGCAGATCTTTATAATTACTTAAGGCTTATTAAATAGCTAATAGCTATAAATTAATTTACTAATAAGTATATTATTAATAAGCCTGCCTATATCTTCCTCTTAAGCACCTTAATAGCCAGCCTTAATATATTAATAGTATATAGTAATGCCTATATATTTAAAAATAATAAAGTTTTAAAGGAAACTAGCTATTATGCTGTCTAGAAGAATAATATAGCTTTAATTAATAAAATTAATATATTTTTATTTATAGACTAAAATCTAGGGGCATAAGTATTATATAGGACATCTATTATTATATTAAACTTTAAAGAGGTCTGTACCCTTTTAGGGCTTAATTTCTAGTAATTAATTATTTTACTTTTTAATATTATAGGTATTAATCCCACTATATTAAAATTATAGTAAGTATAGATAATTACTTAAATAGGACTGCAGGAAAAATTCTTATTATATAATAAGATTTTTATTAATATATATAAATTTAATAAGACCCTTTCTACTTTAATACTAGTTAATTTAGCTACAGGAAATCCCTTAATTATTACTTATTAATCTATACTTATTATCTATCTAGATAGCCTGATTAATACCTAGCTAGGGAAAATCCTTTAATAATTTAAAAATTAATTAATAATATATATTTTCTACTAGTTAGCTAAGCAGATATTAAATAACTGCTGCAAGGCTATAATTATTAATAATCTTATAGTATTAAAGACTACCCTTAAGACTCTATTAACAGATAACCTTAATATCTTTTATACTATTATATTAACTGCCTATACTACATGAAGTCTGTAAATTATAAAAAAAAAAATAGCTAAAGAATAATCTAATAATGCAGTAAGAGGGCAGAAGAAAAAAAAAAAAAAAAAAAAGAAAAAAAATAAAAAAAAAATAAATAAAAAAAAAAAAGAAAAGACTAGTAAGATAATTAAAAAGCCTAATAAAAAGTATAAAGCAGACCTAATAACTAGTAAATCTAAAAAGATTAATCTTGCAACTATAATAAATAACTAGGTATAAATTATTCTAATTAATATTTAAAATGCTAAACTAATTAAGGGTTTTATTAATAAATATAAGCCTAAATATTCTATAAATAGATTTAAATTAGCCCTGCCCCATATTTTTAAATATATAATCTATAATAAAGGATATAAGATAAAAATTATTTTAACTTAAATTTATTAGTCTATTATTCTTTTAAAAGCTTCTTATATTTAGTTTTTAATTACAACCCCCTTATAAAATAAGACTCTAGATCTCTGTAGTTATCTAACTATCTTTTATTATTAAATTAATAAGATTCCTATTAGCACCGCAGCTAAAGTAAAGAAAAATAAAATAATAAATAATAATAACCTGCTGCAGCTATATAAGACTTATACTAACTAAATTATTTAAAATCTAAATAAGCTTCTCTACTATTTTCTTTATATAAGATAATTTGCTTCTCTTACTATTTATAGTTATTTAACTATTTAATTAGATTACTATACTATTCTGGTTGTAATATATCTGTTATATCTATAATAAGATATAAAAGATAAATTTAATAATAGTACTATAATTAGATCTAATATCCTTTTATATAGTATTATTACTATTAAGCTATAGAACCTATTGCATATACAGTAGGTATATAATATATATTATAATATTTATACTAAACTTTTTCTCTTTTAGACTTTATTTAAAATCTTTAATACTATTTAAATCTATATTACCAGCATAACCACCCCTATTATAAATAATAGCTACTTTTATCTTAATTAATATACTCTTTACTAACTTTACTACCTCTTCTTCTCCCCCTATCTAAATCTTTTTATCTGTTATATAGGTGCCCATTATAGTATGACTTTTTATTTTAATTATTATATTAAGTATAAAGATTATAGGTTCTTTTTATTCTATATAAATATTATAATAAATCTAATAGTTCTAATACCCCTTAGCTAAATTACTAAAGCTAGCTATTTAATTATAGATTTAATAAAGCTGCACTATCTTCTTTAAATTTTTTAAAATAAAAGGATTTTTAATATCTCTACTACCACCTAATCTCTCTATTTTATTTTATTTTATTACTGGCTAATAGTGCTTTAGCTTATTAAAATGTTTTTTAATATTATTAACCTATCTTTTATTATTATTTAATTTTTTATATCTTTAAATAAACACACCTATACTATTAATTACTTTATCTTAATTAATAAGCAGTGCTAAGTCCTGCTTATAACCTTTAATTATAGTATAATAAGTCTTAACCTTTACACTAAATATTTCTAAATTATTATTCTGGAGCCTGCCTTAAATATAAATATATTAATGCAAGCTATTAATTAGATTTATTATTTAAAATAGTAGTAAAAGCAGTATGTTTAGATCCTATTTTAAAATTAAATCTTTAATTAGTATATTAAAACTAATAATATTATTAAAGCTCTCCTGCAGATTACCGCCCAGCTTTATAATACTATTTATTTTTAGATATAGGCTATAAGTACTGCTGCTGCAAGTATAATTAATAATAATAAAAATTAAGATATAAGAGGAACTGTAGATAAGACTACTAATGCAGCTAAAAAGAAGATAATTTAGTAATTAATAGAATAAAAAATTAATTATTTTTTAGATTAAAAGCAGCTTTTCTTCTATATATTTAACTATAATAGCTTAATAACTAATAAGCCACCCTAGATCTTAACCCCTAGTAATTAAAAGTAGAAGCAGGCCCTAATTACTATAAAATAGACTAGAATAAAGTATATTAGGGCCTAAGTTCTAGAGATAAGATTCTTATTTATAATTTTTATAAAAATTAGCTAACTTATGCCTTACTAGACAGATAAAAGTAGTAAAAAAAAAGAAAAGAATAAAAGTAAGTTTAAGCTAGAAAGCTTAAATAAAAATAATAATAATAATAATAATATTAGCCTTCAGCACTAGAGTAAGAATGCTGCTATAAAAAATTAAAAGAAATAAAAAATATATTATTAATTTTAATTATAGCTAAAGTCTATAAAAAAATTTAAGTTAAAAGCCTTAATTTTAATTTATAAATAAAAATTAAAAAACTTACTATATTAAATTTATAATTAGCTTAATCTAATTCATGGATAAAAATATAGGGGTGTACTAAAAAAGAATATATTATATTAAATAAACTATAATTTCTATTTATAAATAAAAAGATAGGGGGCAAGTATTATATAAAATAAGTTTTAATTTAATTATTTATATTTATTATTATTTATTATTAACCTTTACCATTAACCTTTACTACTAACCTTTTATTATAAAACCCTTTAGAAAACCCTAAGGTTTCTAACTCTAATTTAAATAAATAAGTTTATCTAATTTAATATTTAGATTAAGGGTTAAGCTTTTTAAAGCTTAATATTTAGCTGTTTAAAGTATACTTATACTTAAGTAACTTAATTACTATCTAAAGGGCTAGTAAAAGTATATATACTATTACTATTAATTATAGTGCTTAATAAGTTAATCTAGTAGAGTAATATAGATAATTAAATAATAATAAAATTAAATATAGTAACTAAAAGCTATTTATATATAGTAATAAATATTCTTATATAACCCTTATAGCTACTAGTAGCTATTAGTAGGCTAATTATTATAATAGTTAGTAGATAAGTGTTAGCAGAATAAGACTATAAGTAATATTTAATCTTACAGAGTTAAATAACTCTATCCAACAGGGGGCAGCCAATAATACATATCTTTAATTTAGGGTGCAGGAAGGGATAGCTGCTGATTAATTGGATTTTTATATTATTAGTTTAGGGGTTATATATTATTAAATTAACTTTAAGCTACTAATTCTCCAGCTATACAGGTATAAAGCAGCTAAAATTTTTATAGAAGCTTTAAAATAAAGTTAATTATATCTAGTTTTATTTTTAAATAAATTAGATGTTATTTGCAGAAGTAGGGTTGTATTTAGGGTTAGTATATTATTTTAATAAAGAAATTAGATAAAGAAGTATATAGATTATATTTAATTTTTTTTTTCTATAAATTTAAAAGTTAAATTACTTTTTACTTACTTTCCTCTATTAATTTAATATAGAGAATAAGCTATTTATTAAGGTAGCTAGTTTATATATTATTATTTATATTTAATATAAATATAAAATTTAAATAGCTGAAGTTAAGTATTATTTAAAGTAACAGCATTAATTTCTTTATATTTAGGCCAGCCAGATTGCCCAGGCTGTATAAGAATAAGATAATATTAAATATAATAATAATACTATTATTATTTTTTATATACTAGAACAGCCACTGCCTATTTTTTTATACTATAATAATAGCTTACTATACTAGTAAAAGCTATAATGCTTATTTATTATATTTAATATAAAGTCTATGCGTATCTACTAGTAAGTAGTTTATTAATAGTTTTAATATACTAATTAAGATTAAGTTAGCTGCACAAAAAAGACCTATTAAGAAGGTATTTTTTAATAATTATTTTATCTAGTAGTCTAGCAGCAAGTATTTTTTATTTATAAAGACTTCTATTATATCTATATTTAATTATAGGACCCCAAGCCCCCCACCCTATTTATAACTATTAATTAGGTTAATTAGTCTATGGATGAGCTAATAGCATTAGTAAAGGCAGTAAAAAAAGTCTAAATATAGATAATAAAAATAAAAGACCTTTATAATATTAACCTATAGCTTTAAATAATTTAATAGGCTGAGTATTTACAGCAGATGTATTTTTAAAACCTGTTTAAAATGGTTACACCACCCCATTCTAAGGCTGTTAAGCCTATTAAACACGCAGTCCAGGTTATCTAGAACACAGTATACTAGCTTGCTTAATAAAGTCAGCAGACTATGCAGCACTATAGATCTAGAATCTAGATAAAGACTATATAAATTAAGCTAGAATAAATACTATATACACCCCTGCAGATATACATACATATAGATAATATTTAAAAGCATGTTAAGCTATAATAGCAGATACTAGCATTAATTATTTACTATAAGATAGAATAGCCGTGGCGCAAGAAAGATATAATATATAGAATAATATCTTAATAATAGAAGAAATAATAATAGCTATAAAAGTTAGTATAAAATCTATTATTTAATACTAAGGCTTCTATAAACACCCCATCTAATAAGAGTCTATAAATAATAATAGTTATTAAATAGGCTTGCTTAAAGTTTTATATTAAGCTGTTAAATTAATATTATTATATATATAAGTATAAAAGCATACTAGTATGTGCTATAGCTGTGCTAGATTAAAGTATAGTATAATAGTATAATTTTAAAAACTACCCTTCTATCTTATTTTAAGTAATTAAGATAGTGTAGTTTTTTATTATATAAAAGATATTATAGATAAATTTTTATTTTTAAAAGATTATTTAGTTTTAAAAGGCTAAATCCCCTGCTGCTTAATAAATATTAATAAGTATAAAGAAGGGGTTATATAATATTAAGAATAAAAAATATAAAAGTGTATTTATTAATAGAATACTTATCTTTAAATATATTTAATTATTTTTATTAATATTACTTATCTAAAGTCTTAATTTTTAATTTATTATCATCCAGTTCATGTTCTATAAGCTATTTTAGATATATATAAAGTAAATAGTCTAGTAGTTTATAGTTTATAGAATATATAGATCTATATAGATCTTGCTGGACTAGTAAATATATAAGCTAAAGATGTACTATAACTCTACCACTTTTAAGTATATAATATAAATAGATTAAGAATAGTTACTATATAAGTAGAGCTAGTTTAGTATAAGCCAGTTTTAAGGCTTTATTTATAGACTAGTAAATATTATATAAAGGCTTCTTACTAAATTACTAGACTTCTTTAATTATACTATATGGCCCATTATTCTATAAGATAAATTATATAATAATCCTATTAAAGGTATACCTGGCTAGAGCTTTTTATAGAATTAATAAATAGCATGGCCTATAAAAAGACAGATATAGCTAATAAACTATATATAGGGTAAATTAGAGCTGTAGTATTAATTTATAATATAGGGCTAGTAAAATTATAATAAGATCTAGTAGTATTTTAAAAAGGTGGCCTAATTTAAAAAGAAACTAATTATTATAGTTTATTTAATAGTGGGTGCCCCTATGCATGCTTTTAAATTATTAAATATTTAGTATATTAATATATAGACTAACTATTAATAAAATATATTTATTAAAAATAGCATGGTGGTGATGATTACTGCATACTATAAGAAATTTTATATTTAAAATAATATTAAAATTATCTACTACTATCTCCTCCATAAGATAGGTGGGTTGCTAATATATTATTTATAATTAATACTGCTATTTATTTAGTAATTAAAGATAACTAATTTATTATCTTCTACAGCCCTGTTTTATAGTTTTTATTTATATATAATTAAAAATAAAGGCCATATCTCCCCCCTCTAGAATAGATTAATAATTTTATTTATAAATTAAATTTATAACTTATTTATTAGCCTAAATTTTTAATTCTTATTTATTTATTTACCTATAAATAATATTTTAAACAGCTAATTACTTCTTTCTTTATATTAATTAATATTTTTATCTATAAATGGATCCCATAACTTATTTATAGACTAAAATATTAGACTTTTATATTAGAATAATATCTTAAGCAGCTAACTACTTTTTTTTTAAAATAAATTATTACTTTTATCTATAAATAGATTCTATAACTTATTTATAAATAAAAATACAGGCTTCTTATATACTTTTATTAGAAATTATAGCCCCTATAATAGAAGGGATCCCCCCTATTAGAGTCTAGATTTAGAGTATAGGATGGATACCAGCCTATTTATATAAAGATCTAACCCCAGCACTGGATAGTTATAATTATTAAAGTAGTTATATAAGGTAATAAAATAAAAGACTATTATTTAATTACAGATAGTATTAACTATTACTAGTTATTAAAATATTACTATAGAAATTAGCTATTAATTTTTATAGCTATTTAGTATTTTTCCTAATAATATATAGGCAGAATATAAACAGAAACAGTAGATAATAAAAATAGGTAATAATAAGGCTAATATTATTAATATTATTATTAATAAACAGGCAGGGCATAGTCTCTATATAACAGATATAATTTATAAATATAAAATAATAAAGATATTAGGTATTACAGTATATTAGTAATTAAAGTTCTATATATTTAGTATAGACTAGTATTAATTTATTAGGTTTATATCCAGCCAGGTGGCCCCTATATTAGGTAAGTATATATAGGCCCTATAAAAAGAGATAATAGCTATCTACTAGGTCTAATATTAATAGTAATTATAGATTATAAATATAATGCAGGCATTATACTAGATAAC
The DNA here is from genome assembly GCA_027569235.1 of Aspergillus sparsus. Lineage (NCBI taxonomy): Eukaryota > Fungi > Ascomycota > Eurotiomycetes > Eurotiales > Aspergillaceae > Aspergillus > Aspergillus sparsus. The sequence continues at coordinate 13,953 of JAPDES010000154.1, forward strand.
AGGATAAATAGATCTTTAATTCTATAGGATGTAGGTGCTAGCTTTATATACTATCTAGAATAATATTAGCCCTGTAATAGTAGTAATATTTATAAAAGGTAGGAAGAGTATGTTATTTATATTACTGGTATTTACTATAAAAAGAATAATAATAATTATAGTATTATTAATTTTATTGCAGTAAGATTTATACTATTAATATTAAAAGCTTAAGATTAGTTATGTAATATAGAAGAGCCAACAATTTATAAATACTATATTTATTATATTAATTATGCCTAAATCTACTATTAGTAAGGATTTTTAAATATTTTTAAATTAATAATAATAATTACAGCAGCTAGACTAGATTATAATTAATAAATATTATATTATCTTAAATAATTAGGTGGATTTTTAACCCACCATGGCCTAGTTAGATAAATTAGTCTAAACTAAGATCTAGCTGGTGTTATTAATAGCTACATTATTTTTTATTATAAAATTTCAGTTATAGTAATAAATCTATTATTTTATAAAGGCTGTATACATGTTCCACACATGCATTAGTTAAGAGAATATAGTATACTAGATATAGCAGCCCCCCATCCCCTATAGGGTGAGATAGAGACTAATAATATAAATTATCTAGATAATAATAGTATAATTTATCTAGACCTATATTATCTAGACTAAAGATGGTTATATAATTATATATAAATACATCTAGGGTTAGGTGTAGGTAATAATACAGGAGTTAGAATATAAGGCATACTATAGAAATATAGAGGATTAAATAGGGGTATTATAGTAATTTATTATTAGTATTATATATATAATTATGGCCATCAGTATATTAGATATAAGAATAGATATCCCTAATATCTGTAGTATTATTTACCTAGGAATCCTCTAGATGTTGTTAGATTACGCGCAGAAGAGTAGATGGGTGGGGTGGGACAGGCAGGCTAGTAAGGTAATTATTATTCAGCTAGTAGGGTGGGAAACATTTAGAGTATAAATAGATAAGATTCCCCCTATAAAGAGCATGTGCGTGCAGGCATATATGATGGTTATTCTAAAAGTTAGGTATTAATAATGGGTGTTAAATAAATATTTAAATAAAGTAATAAATAGATATTAGCAATAGCACTGCCAGAATAAGAATGCATTAAAGTAGATTTATAATAAGTATAATAATATAGATTAAATGGCCTATTCCCCCTCTTTATACTATTTATAGTCCATATTATCTGCATGCTATTTATTATTTATATTATTTAGATGCTATTTATTACCTACCACACCTATTATACCCACCACATCTATTATACCTGCAATATCTGTATCCCATGCATTTATTACTGGTGGCCCCCTACTTCTATATCATCAGGTGGTGGTTTGATACCACACTGGGGCCATGCAGGCTGGGTTGGATGCTAAGATGGCCAAGTAGGTGGCCTAACAGTGGCAGGATTGATGTTATATATATGCTATAGATGGGCGGGATGATAAGCATAAGTTATACCATTATTCCCACACTAAGAGCCAGGTGGCCCAACAGTAGATGATCTGGATCTAGCAGGGGATCCAATATGCCTGATATAGTGGTTATTTCTGGTATGGCATGCCCTATACCCTATCGCGTGCATAAATCAGCCCTTATATGGTTTTCTAGACTCCTGATTGGGGGATAGGTGGATGACTACACCCTGTACTCCCGCAGTAAGTGGTGCATGTGCTGGGGTTCCTTTTATTATAAAGAATTTTAATCTTTTATTTTTATATACAGAATAAGATAGAACTATAATTGCTTCTTTTATTCTGCATTTAGTATTTATTTTTGTATAATATAATATGTATGGAGCTAATCCCTCTTTTTTTAAGGGTATCTTTTTTTTTTTTTTAATATTCTTATTTCTTTTATTCTATATTTTATTCTTTTTATTCCATATATAATAGAGCTCTTTAATTATTATTCTAACTATTAGATTTAGATCTATATAAAATGTTAGTATACTGTTTTCTTAGATTATCTTTTATTTTATCTTTATAAGTGCTATAGTTCTTATTTATTAGCTAATATTATGGCCCTTCATAAGGCTGTATTATAGGAGATGAAGAAATAATTATAGATTAATTCTTTTTAGACTTTAAATATTCTTTCTTTTTTAATTAATTTATTAATTCTAGGCCTATTTATTTATAATGGCCTTTACTATCCCCTCTATACCTATATTACCTAAAAGATGGTTTCTCTTTAAGTATATCTATATCTTAAGCACCTAGAGACTCAATACTACTACAGCTAAGTATTCTAGAATAAGCCTTATATCTTTATAACAGTAAAGTAGGTTAGCTGCCAGTGACTTTATTCTAGTAGCTTAAATAATTACTTTTTTATAGTTACTTCTTTAATATAGACTAACTAGATGCACTAAGCTGCCATCATGATTAAGGCTGAATTTATTTAATTGCAAGTCTAACTAGAACTTGAGTATGATGAGACAGTAGAGGCAAACCACCAGTAATATGTGAGTATAAGAAAAGATTTTATAGAGGTATCCTCTTGGTTGGAAATGACCTAATGGCTGGAATATCTTTAAAGCTGGAACCTGGCTAATGCAGCTGCCTTGGGTGCTCTTCCTGACCTACAGGATAAGCCACTATTGGTGCTCTTTATTAACAGTATTAAGTGTCTGATTAAGCATGTCTATGATACCATTAAGAATGGCTAACTAAATAAATTTAATTAGGTTTAGATTAACACCTTCCTGCAGGAGGCTAGCATCTGGAACTGGCCTATCCAGATCTGTCTCCAACTGTCCACCTACCACCAGTATTAACAGGTCTGGCAGTACCTGGTCTGCTTTGCGTATTGAAGCACCCAACCAGGGCAGATAATCCACCTTCACCACCAGTTGATGACGGCTTAGCTGGCTGTGCTGGATCAGATGGAGGACCACAGGACCTAACTATTATTGGTACATGACCCAGTAGAGACATAGTGCTTACAGGACCAGCTGGATCAAGCCTATCCAACAGGGGGCAGCCGATGATACATATCTTCGGTTTAGGGTGCGGGAAGGGATGGCTGCTGATTGGTTGGATTTTCATATCATTAATTTAGGGGTCACATATCATTAAATTAACTTTAAGCTGCTAATTCTCCAGCTATACAGGTGCAGAGCAGCTAAAATTTTTATAAAAGCTTTAAAATAGAGTTAATTATATCTAGTTTTATTTTTAAATAAATTAGACGTTATTTGCAGAAGTAGGGTTATATTTAGAGTTAGTATATTATTTTAATAGAGGGATTAAATAAAAAAGTATATAAATTATATTTAATTTTTTTCCTCTATAAATTTAAAGATTAGATTACTTTTTACTTACTTTCCTTTATTAATTTAATATAAAGAATAAGCTGTTTATTAAGATAGCTAGTTTATATATTATTATTTATATTTAATATAAATATAGAATCTAAATAGCTAAAGTTAAGCATTATTTAAAGTAATAGTATTAGTTTCTTTATATTTAGGCCAGCCAGATTGCCCAGGCTGTATAAGAATAGAATAATATTAAGTATAATAGTAATGCTATTATTATTTCTTATATATTAAAATAGCTACTACCTATTTTTCTATACTATAATAATAGCTTACTATATCAGCAGAAGCTATAATACCTATTTATTATATCTAGTATAAAGTTTATATATACTTACTGGTGGATAGTTTATTAATAATCCTAATATATTAGTTAAAATCAAGTTAGCCATATAAAAAAGGCCTGTTAAGAAGGCATCTTTTAATAATTATTTTATTTAATAGTCTAGCAGCAAGTATTTCCTATCTATAAAAACTCTTATTATATCTATATTTAATTATAGGACCTCAAGCCCCCCACCCTGTCTATAGCCACTAATTAGATTAATTAGTTTATAAATAAGCTAATAATATTAATAAAGACAGCAGAGAAAGCTTAAGTATAAATAATAAAAGTAAGAGATCTTTATAATATTAACCTATAGCTTTAAATAATTTAATAGGCTAAATATTTACAGCAGATATATTTTTAAGACCTGCTTAAGATAGTTATATCACCCCATCCTAAGGCTGTTAAGCCCATTAAGTATACAGTCTAAGTTATCTAGAATATAGTATACTAACTTATTTAATAAAGTTAGCAGACTATGCAGCACTGCAGGTCTAGAATTTAAATAGAAGCTATATAGATTAAGTTAGAATAAATGCTATATATACCCCTATGGGTATATATATATATAAATAATATTTAAAAGCATGTCAAGCTATAATAGTAGATACTAATATTAATTGCCTGCTATAAAATAAAATAACTATAGTATAAAAAAGGTATAGTATATAAAATAACACCCTAATAGTAAAAGAAATAGCAGCAGCTGTAAAAATTAGTATAAAACCTATTATTTAATATTAAGGCTCCTATAAACACCCTGCCTAATAAGAGTCTATAGATGATAACAGCCATTAAATAGACTTATTTAAAGTTTTATATTAAGCTATTAAACTAGTATTACTGTATGTATAAATATAAAAGCATACTAATATATATTATAGCTGTACTAGATTAAAGTATAATATAATAATATAATTCTAAGAACTACCCCCTTATCTTATTCTAAGTAATTAAGGTAGTGCAGTTTTTTATTATATAAAAGATATTATAAATAAATCTCTATCTTTAAAAGATTATTTAGCTTTAAAAGGCTAAATCCTTTACTACTTAATAGATATTAATAAGTATAAAGAAGGGGTTGTATAATATTAAGAATAAAAAATATAAAAGTATATTTACTAGTAAAATATTTATCCCTAAACACATCTAATTATCTTTATTAATATTATCTATTTAGAGTTTTAATTTTTAATTTATTATTATCTAGTCTATGTCCCACAAGTCATTTTAAATATATATAAAGTAAATAATCTAGTAGTTTATAATTTATAGAATATATAGACTTATGCAGACCTTACTAAACTAGTAAATATATAAATTAAAAATGCATTATAACTTTACTGCTCCTGGGCATGTAATATAAATAAGCTAAAAATAATTACTATATAAGCAGAGCTAGTTTAGCATAAGCTAGTTTTAGGGCTTTATTTATAAACTAATAAATACTATATAAAAACTTCTTATTAAGTTACTGGACTTCTCTAACTACACTATATAACCTATTATTCTATAAAATAGATTATATAATAATCCTATTAAAGGCACACCTAGCTGGAGCTTTTTACAGGATTAATAAATAATATAGTCTATAAAGAGGTAAATATAACTAATAAATTACATGCAAGACAAATTAAAGCTGCAGTGCTAATTTATAATATAAAGCTAGTAAAATTATAATAAGATCTAATAGTATTTTAAAGGGGTGGTCCAGTTTAAAAAGAAACTAGTTATTATAATCTATTTAACAGTAGGTGCCCCTATATATACTTCTAAATTATTAAGTATCTAGCATATTAATATACAGACTAACTATTAATAAAATATATTTATTAAAAATAATATAGTGGTGATAATCACTGCATACTATAAAAGATTTTATATTTAAAATAATATTAAAATTATTTACTGCTACCTCCCTTATAAAATAAATAGGTTGTTAATATATTATTTATAGCTGGTACTGCTATTTATTTAATAACTAGAAATAACTAATTTATTACCTTTTATAGCCCCACCCTATAATTTTTATTTATATATAACTAAGAATAAAGGCCATATCTCCCCCCTCTAAAATAAATTAATAGTTTTATTTATAAATTAAATTTATAACTTATTTATTAGTCTAAATCTCTAATTCTTATTTACCTATTTACCTATAAATAATACTTTAGGCAGCCAACCACTTCCCCTTTTATATTAACTAATATTTTTATTTATAGATAGATCTTATAATTTATTTATAAACTAAAATATTAGACTTTTATATTAAAATAATATCTTAAATGGCCAACTACTCCCCCCCTAAAATAGACTATTACTTTTATTTATAGATAAATTCTATAACTTATTTATAAATAAAAATATAGGCTCCTTATATACCTTTATTAAAAATTATAGTCTCTATAATAAAAAAGATCCCCCCTACTAGAATCTAGGTTTAAAATATAGGGTAAATATTAATTTATTTATATAGGGATTTAACCCCAGTATTAAATAATTATAGTTATTAAAGCAGTTATATAAAATAATAAAATAGAAGATTATTATTTAGTTGCAGATAGTATTAATTATTACTAGTTATTAAAATATTACTGTAGAGATTAGCTATTAATTTTTATAGCTATCCAGCATTTTCCTTAACAACATGCAGGCGGAATATAAATAGAAATAATAAATAATAAAGATAGGTGGTAATAAGGCCAATACTATTAATATTATTATTAATAAATAGACAGGGCATAGCCCCTATATAGTAGGCATAATTTATAAATATAAAATAATAAAGATATTAAGTACTACAGCATATTAATAATTAAAGTTCTGTATATTTAGTATAAACTAGTACTAGTTTATTAGATTTATATTTAGTTAGATAATCTCTATATTAGATAAGCATATATAGGCTCTATAAGAAAAGATAATAACTGCTTATTAAGTCTAGCATTAATAGTAACTGCAGATTATAAATATAATACAGGCATTATACTAGATAATAAAATAGATAAATCTTTAGTTTTATAGGGTGTAGGTGCTGGCCCTATATATTATTTAGAATAGTATTAGCCCTATAGTAGTAGTAATGCTTATAGAAGGTGGGAAGAGCATGTTATTTATATTACTAGTATTTACTGCAGGGGGAATAATAGTAGTTATAATATTATTAATTTTATTATAGCAGGATTTACACTATTAATATTAAAAGCTTAAGATTAATTATATAATATAAAAGAGCTAACAGCCTATAAATACTGCATTTATTATATTAATTATATCTAAATTTACCATTAATAAGGATTTCTAGATATTTTTAAACCAGCAGCAGTAATTATAGCAGCTGGACTAGATTATAATTAATAAATACTATATTATTTTAAATAATCAGGCAGATTTTCAACCCACCATAGTCTAATTAAATAAGTTAATTTAAACTAAAACCCAGCTAGTATTATTAATAGCTATATTACCCCCCACCATAGAATTCTAGTTATAATAATAAATCTATTATTTTATAGAGGCTATATATATATTCTATATATATACTAGCTAGAGGAATATAGCATACCAGATATAGCAGCCCCCCATCCCCTATAAAGTAAGATAAAAACTAATAGTATAAATTATTTAAATAGTAGTAGTGCAATTTATCTAAACCTATATTATTTAGATTAAGAATAGTTATATAGTTATATATAAATATATCTAGGGTTAGGTACAGGCAATAGTATAGAAGTTAAGATATAAGGCATACTATAGAGATATAAAAAATTAGATAAGAATATTATAGTAATTTATTACTGGCACTATATATATAATTACAGCTACCAGTATATTAAATATAGGAGTGGATATTTTTAATATTTATAATATTATTTATCTGGAGATCCCCTGGACGTTGTTAGATTATATATAGAAGAATAGATAGGCAGGGTAGAATAGACAGGCTAGTAAGATAATTATTATTTAGTTAATAAGATGGAAGACACTCAGGGTATAGATAGATAAGATTTTTCTTATAAAGAGCATGCGCGTGCAGGCATACATGGCAGTTATTCTAGAAATTAAGTATTAATAATGGGTATTAAATAAATATTTAAATAGGGTGGTGGATGGATACTAGCAATAATACTGCTAGAATAGGAATATATTAAAGTAGATCTGTAATAAATATAATAATATAGATTAAATGGCTTATTCCCCTCCTTTATACTATTTATAGCCTGTATCACCTACATGCCATTTATTATTTATATTATTTAGATGCTATTTATTACCTACTATACCCACTACACCCACCATACCTATAACATCTATATCTTATGCATCTATTGCTGGTGGCCCCCCACTTCCATATTATTAGGCAGCAGTTCAATACCATACCAGGGCCATACAGGCTGGATTAGATACTAAAATAGTCAAGTAGATAGCCTAATAATGGCAGGATCAATATTATATATATGCTATAAATAGACAGGATAATAAGTATAAGTTATATTATTATTCTTATATTAAGAGCCAGGCAGCCTAATAGTAGATAATCTAGGTCCAGCAGAAGATTTAATATGCCTAGTATAGTGATTATTTTTAATATAGCATGCTCCAGATAATATATTATAGATAATAGGGGCAGCCATGTGCATACTAGAGATTATTATTAAAAATAGTTGGGCAGATATTATATAGTCCCCAGAATAAAATAATATAGGCAGTATAGCAGGTGTAATTAGGGTAATTCTAATATTAGAATATAGTTATTTAGGCTGAGAATAAGGCAGCCATTATCTAGTAATTTAGGCAGATAGTAAAGCATGCTAAATATAATTAATTATTTAGAACATTTTATTAGTTATAGCAGATGTATTAAGAATTTGTATAGATTATTAGTTAGAATTAGAATTTATCTAGATTTAGAAGTTATCAGGCTTGCCATTAGAAATATTAAAGATTATTAAATTTAAAATATTAAAGATTTAAGAGTTAGGGATATTAAAGATTCAAGAGTTAGAAATATTAAAGATTAAAGAGTTAAAGATATTAAAGATTAAAGAGTTAGGGATATTAAAAATTAAAGAGTTAAAGATATTAAAGATTAAAAAGTTAAAGATATTATTAGATTAAAGAATTAGGGTTATCAAAGATTATAAAATAAAATATTAATAAAATAAAAAATAAAAAAGTAAGAATTATATTATATTATATTATTTAAAAAAAATTAATTTAATTAAAATTTTAATTATATAACAGTCAAATTTAAAAAAAAATTAATTAAAGATATTTATTAAATAATTTAAAAAGTATATTAAAAAGAAATAGATATAATTCAGCTATACAAGCCAATTAAGTTAGTAATACCAGCCAGCCCAGTTAAGCTAATTTCTATAGTAAAGTTAGTAAATGCAGTAGGTACAGTAGGTATAGTAAATATTATAAAGCTAGTAAAGCTAGAAATCTAGTAGATTTTATAGACTTAATAGATCTAGCAGGTCTAGCAGGTCCAGCAGGTCTAGAAGGTCTAGTAGACCTAGTAGACCCAGCAGACCCAGTAAACCTAGTAGACCTAGTAGACCTATTCAACAGGGGTTGGAGCAGGAAGCCCTTCCTGGATTTGGGGTTGGCAGCGGGAAGACATGTGATTGGCTAGATTTTTACAGCCTGGATTAAGGGTTTACACATCCTGGCTTTAACCTTAAAACTTCATAACACATGTAATATAGGGCAGGGGATATTTAAAATTTTACTATAGCTTTTATATATTATTAAATTTAGCTACTTAAAATCTTAGCCCAGGTGGAGTTGATTTAACAAAGTAGGGTGGTTATTAGGGTGTTGCAGGTATTTTAATAAGGGTTATTCTAAAAAGATGTATATATTATATTTTAATTTTTAAATTAGAAAATTAGGGGCAGTATAACTCCCAATCTTTATAACTTAACTTAATTATTATGAAGAATAAGATGTTTATTAAGTTAATAAACTTGCAAGTAATTATTTACATCTATTATAAGTATAAAGTCCAACCAGTAGAAATTAAGTGCTATTTAAAGTTGCAATATTAATTTTTTTATACTTAAGCTAGCTAGATTGCTTACACTGTCCAGTAATGGAAAGGTATTAAATATAATAATTAGGTTATTAAGATCCCCTATGTATTAAATGAGCCACTGCCCATACTTTTATATTATAATAATAACTTATTATGTTAATAAGAGTATTAGTATTTATTTATTACATTTAGCATGAAGTTCATATATACCTACTGGTGGGAGGTGTATTAGTGGTCCCAGCAAGCCTATTAAGGTTGTATTAATTAGGCCTAAAAGACTTATATAGATACTATTCTTTAATAGTTATTTTATTTAGTTGCATGGCAGTAGGTATTTTTATCTGGTAAGAGCTTTTATTATATCTATATCTAATTATAGGACCTCAAGCCCCCCGCCTAGCCCATGGCTACTAATTAGATTAATTAGTCTATAAATAAGTTAATGGCATTAATAAAAGTAGCAGAGAAAGCCTAAGTATAGGTGGTAGAAGTAAAAGACCTTTATAATGCTAACCTATAGCTTTAAATAACCTAATAAGCTAAGTATTTATAGTAGATGTATTTTTAAGATCTGCTTAAGGTGGTTACACCTTCTTATTTTAAGGCTGTTAAGCCCATTAAATGCATGGTCTAGATTATCTAAGATATAGTGTACTAGCTTGCTTAATAGAATTAGCAGACTATACAGTACTGCAGGTCTAGGATCTAAATAAAGGCTATATAGACTAAATTAAAATAGATGCTATATACACCCCTGCAGGCATATATGCACGCGGATGATATTTAGAAGCATGTTAAGTTATAGCAGTAAGTACTAGTATTAATTATCTACTATAAGATGGGATGACTGTAGTGTAAGAAAGGTATAATATATAAAATAATACTTTAATAATAAAAGAAATAATAGCAGCTATAGCAGTTAGTATAGAATCTACTATTTAATATAAAGACTTCTGCAAACGCCCCACCTTATAAGAGTCTATAGATGATAATGACCATTAAATAGGCTTATTTAAAGTTTTATATTAAGCTGTTAAACCAGCATTACTGCATATATAAGTATAAAAGTGTACTGGTATATACTATAATTATACTAGATTAGGGTGCAGTATAATAATATAATTTTAAAAACTATCCTTCTATCTTATTCTAGGTAATTAAGGTGGCGTGGTTTTTTATTATATAAAAGGTATTATAGATAAATTCTTATTTTTAAAAGATTATTTAACTTTAGAAGGCTAAATCCCTGGCTATTTAATAAATATTAATAAGCATAAAGGAGGGCTTATATAATATTAAAAATAAAGAATATAAGAGTATATTTACTAGTAGAATATTTACCCCTTACTGTATTTTATTATCCCTATTAATATTATCTATCTAAAGTCTTAATTTTTAATTTATTACTACCTAGTTTATATCCTGCAAGCCATTCTAGATATGTATAGAGTAAATAATATAGTAGTTTATAATTTATAAGATTTATAGACTTATACAGACCTTATTAGACTAGTAAATATATAGATTAAAGATATACTATAACTTTATTACTTCTAGTTATATAATATAGATAGGCTAAGAACAGTTGCTGTATAAGTAGAGCTAGTTTAGTATAAGCTAGTTTTAGGGCTTTATTTATAGACTAGTAAATACTATATAGGGGCTTTTTACTAAGTTACTGGGCTCCCCTAATTATACTATATAGCTTATTATTTTATAGGATGGGTTATATAATAATCTTATTAAAGGCACCTCTAATTAAAGCTTTTTACAGGATTAATAGATGGTATAGCCTATAGAAGAATAGATCTAGCTAATAAACTATATATAGAATAAATTAAAGCTGCAGTATTAATTTATAATATAAGACTGGTAAAATTATAATAAGATCCAGCAGTATTTTAAAGGAATAACCTAATTTAAGAAGAAACTAATTATTATAGTTTATTTAATAGCTGGTGCCCTTATATATACTCCTAAATTATTAAGTATCTAGCATGTTAATATGCAGACTAATTACTAATAAAATATATTTATTAAAAATGGCATGGTAGTAATAATTATAATATATTATAAGAGATTTTATATTTAAAATAATATTAAGATTATCTACTGCTATCTTCCCCACAAGGTGAATAAATTACTAATATATTATTTATAGCTAGTACTATTATTTATTTAGTAACTAAAAATGTCATAGGATTCCGCAGATGAATCCTGAAAGAGCCGGTCGCGGACCACTCTCAGTCATCCAGCCAGGAAGTGCCAGCGCTCGCCCATATCTTTTAGATAGCTCACATTTGTATACAGCTACCCCACTGACTTGTAAGGGTATTGATAATTAATTGAAGAAATATTAAAAACATAAGAAGGAATATTGAGAGTCTTTCACCTTTTTAATTTCCAAGAATTAGTCTTGTATCCCCACATCTCTATACTCTTTATATCTAAAGATATCTTTATTAAATAAAGGGAGTCTCCCCTTTACAGACTAAACCTTACCTCCCCGTAGCCATATTATATACAGATCCTTGTCTAGTTAATAGACCCCCATCCAATAATTAGAATATCCTTACAATTCTGATTTTTCCTCTTTAACTACTTAAGGAGCCATAATAACATGGACACAAGCATCACCCCAAGAAGAGATCTTAAGGGGGGATAACCTGCAAACCTCCCTAGAACTCTCTCCCGCACTAGATCTGGATGAGATGCTGAGGCAACTGGAAGAAGAAAAGAAAAAACTTTAAAGAATTAAAACATTAAAAAATAAAATTACAAACCTTAAAAGAAAAATAAACACTAATAAAGCAGAACCAACTCTAAAAAGATCCTAATAAAATAAACAACTTATACCTAATAATATAAAATACCTTAAAGTCAGTACTAATACCCAAAAAAGATATAATTAGCTTATAAATATAGAGCTTATCTTTTATAAATATAAGGCGGGCTCCTACAGCAATACAGATAAGATTCTTCTTGCTCTAATAAAGATTAATAATAACTGCTGCATGAGATGGGCCCGCCATATAAAAGAATTCTAAGAAGATAAGAAAAAAGAAACTAAAAACTCCTAGCCTCTTTTTATTAAATGAACCAAGGATCTCCTATGGAATAAAGCTATACTACTTTTAGATATAACCATCTAGCTAGAAAAGGCTTAATAATAAGCAGACTAGAACCCTAATAACTTTAATATCTATCTAAACTTGCTAGAGCAGTACTTACCCCGCATTAATAAAATAACATAAGTATAAATCTATTTTTTAAAACTCTATCTGCCACTAAATTAATACATTAAGAAACACATAATTAACCTACTAAAAACACGCAATAAGATGGTTTTTCTAGTATCCCATTACTATATCTTACTCCCATTAAATATAAAAAGAAAATATGAGGACTTAACTGCATATAACCTAGTAAAAAAATATTAAACCTTCTATAATATAAAACCCTGATGGGGCCATAATTAAAATAAAGAACCTTAATAAAAGGGCAATTAAAGAAATAATAAAACTAAAAAAAAGGATAAGGGGCAGACTAAGGAATATAAGAGAAAAGACTAACTTAAAAAAACATCACAGAATCTAATTAGAAAGGATGGGAAGGTTCTGACCTATAATATCTATAAAAGTAAATATTATTTTATAATAAAATGCCTCAAAAGGACCTCTATTTAAGAAATATATGTTAAAGGATCAGCAATTTAAGCACTTCTTATCTAGGGAATAGATAGCCTAGAATAGAAACTCTTTAAACCTAATTTAGAATACCACCCTAATATTAACTAATATAGCTCCTCCAACAAGGCAGTAAACTACAGCAGGCTGGAGTAAAAGATCCTAATATTCTAGCTTATTTTATTATAGGGACAGTCACAAGAATATACATTCTAATTCTTATCCAAAATAATATTAAAATGCATATAAATCTGAATAGCAGAACAGAAGCAGATATTATTAGCTGGAGATTTATTTAAAAATACCACTTTTAATAAGTAAAACTGTCAGCACCTATACTAAAAGTAATAAATGAATAAAAAACCCACTCCTATGGCGTCTGGAGAATACCCATAATACTAACTAATTTATAGGGGAATTAACAAAAGATTAAAAGACTCTATATTGTAATTAATAGAGATCTTAATAAGGAGGGCAGCCCCATCCTCCTATTAATAGCAATAATAAAGGAACTATGGATCCACCTAGTCCCTTAGAGGGATTAATAGTAATTTAAAACTGCCTTCTTTAAAATTATACCTCTCTTAAAATTTATAAAAATATGTTGGAATCAGGTATATATTTTTATACTTATAAAGATGCTGGAGGATATATGGATCCCTAATAAAAAGAATTTAAATAATTCTAAAATGGGCCTAGCAGCAATCTCCTTCTTAGGATTAACTCTAATGCTAGAAAATATACTAACTAAATATATATCTTATTATAATATCTTTTTAATAGAAAACACCTAATTAATTTTAATACTAAAAGACGCGAGACACCCTATAGAGTTAAAAGAAAATATAGTTATTTCTTACAGACTAATATACTCACTATCCTAAACTAAATTAAAAGCACTTCGTGAATACCTCAACACCAATCTTTAATATAAAAGAATTTACTTATTTAAAAGTCCTGTAGGGGCCTCTATTCTTTTTATTCTAAAAAAGAATAAAGACTTATGCCTCTGTATTAATTATAGAGGACTAAATAAGATAATAATTAAGAACTAATACCCATTACCCCTAATTTTTAAAATCCTAGACCAGATCTCTAGCATAAAATACTTTACAAAACTTAATCTGGTTAATGCCTATTACCAAATCTGCATTTAAAAAGAAGATAAGTAAAAAACAGTATTCTATATATAATATGGCCACTTTAAATATATAGTTATATTCTTTAAACTTATAAATGCACCTACAACCTTCTAAAATTATATCTATACTACTCTTTATAACATATTAGATGATTTCTACATTGCATATTTAGACAATATTCTTATCTACTTAAATAACCTTGAATTACATATAAAATATATTAAAGCCATACTAGACCAGCTGAGAAAAGTCCAATTATATATAAAACCAGCTAAATATTAATTCTATAAATCAGAAATTAAGTTCTTAGGCTACATCATCTCTTAAGATAGTATTACTATAGACCTGAAATAAATTAAAGCCATTATCTTATAGAAAAAGCCAGCCATATATTATAACCTATAAATCTTTCTAGAATTCTGCAACTTCTACCACCACTTTATTAAAGAATACTTAAGGATCATGCTGCCCCTAACAAACATGTTAAAAGAAATAAAAAATAAATAAAAACCAGAAATAATATCTCTAGGCCCTAAAGAGGAGCTAGTATTCTGCACTCTTATTAACACCTTTAAATTAGCATTCCTTCTATAGCACTTTAATCCTAACCTTCTAATTTACTTGGAAACTGACACATCCAAATATGCAATAACAGGTATTCTATCTTAACCTAACTTAAAAAGGGTGTACTATCTGGTTGTGTTTTGGTTAAAAAAGTTTATAAGAGTAGAACTTAACTAGAGTATACTAAATTAAAAGCTATTTACTATTATTTACTTCTTTAAATATTAAAGGCACTACCTTAAAGGCCCAAAACATATTATAGAAGTACTCTCCAACCATTTAAATCTACAAATCTTTATAAAATAAGAATAAATAAATGATCAGCAGGCATGCTGGTACCTATATCTAATCCTTTTTAACTTTATAATCTAATATAGACCTGAAAAATTAAATCCCACTAACAGACCTTCTAGAAAGACATCTAGACCAATAAAGAATATACTAAAAGCTAGTATTAAAAAGCCTCTCTACAAGAAAATAGAAGCTAAGGCTATCTTTATTTAAACTCTGATTATAAATAAGAAAGGTCTAGATGGGATGCCTATAAACTAGTCTAGAAAAATAAATAGCTAATACTATAATTAGTCTAATAATCATAGATCATCCCATACCCACTAGTTGGGAAAGGAAGAAAATCCATTCTATCTCTATACCTATATAGTATAGAGCTTTACAGGGGAAAATTTAGGTAAAAGCACCCCTTTAGAACAGGTTAATAGCAGCTGACCCCTATATAATACTGATATAGAAATAGTTAACTAGACTGTCTGGAAAGAGTTAATCTAAGGACCTCTTATCCTAGGATTAGTAATACAGCAAGCCTGTAAAGCCAAGAATGCATACTCTAAAAATATATATAAGGATCTATATAACCTTATTAAGCAGACCCAGGGTGAAGACCCCAAGGCCCAGCAATAAAAGGCTAAAATGGCCAAAGAAAAAACTTAAAAGAATTAGTTAAAAGATTACTACAGTATATTAAGATTTAAAAATCATTTATTTATCCCTACCTTAGAAGGCTTAAAGTAAAAACTCCTATTTATATACCATAACAACCCACTTGTAGGACACTTTAGCCAAAATAGGACTAAAGAATTACTGAAAAGAAAGTATTATTAAACAAATTTAAGCAAGTATATTGCTGAATATGTTAACAGCTGTACTATATATTAAGGGGCAAAGATCTCAAGATATAAACTCTATAAAAAACTTAAATTCTTACTAATTTCTATAAGGCCCTGGAGCAAATTATTTATGGACTTTATTATAGGACTACCCCCAATACTATATAAATAAGAACTTGTTAACAGCATTTTTATTATAGTTAATTAATTTACTAAATATTCCCTATTCTTCCCTGTGTCCACTTAAATTAACACCACCAGCCTTACCAAACTGTTCTATAATAAGGTAAAACTCTGATATGGACCCCCTGACAGGATCATCTCAGATTAGAAAAGTATCTTTACTAGCAAATTTTAGTTAAAGCTATGCTACTATAATTATATTAAACTATAGCTATCTACAGCATTCCACCCCCAAATCAACAGGCAAATAGAGAGGATAAACCAAATCCTAGAATATTATCTAAGATGTTTTATAGATAAGAAACATATAAATTAGTCAAAGCTACTTAGAACTGCTGAATTTGCATGTAATAATAAAAAAAATAGTATAATTAAAACCTTACCTACTAAAGCCTTACTAGGCTATTTGCTAGACTTCCACCTACAAACTAAACTAGGTACTGACTAAGGGGAAACCCCATTTATTCAAACTTACATTAAAAAACTAAAAAAACTCCACTTAAGACTGAAGGAATACTGGTAAAAGATAAATAAATATTATATAAAATACTACAACCAGCAGTGCATATTCATAACCTTCAAGCTAAGAGATCTAGTCGCCCTATCTATAAAAAACCTAAAGCTAAAGCTACTATTATTAAAGCTTAGTTTTAAGTTTATTAGACCCTTTTAAGTCCTAAATGCAGTTAAACTGCAGGCCTACCAGCTTATACTACCTATAAAATATAATTAAATCTATAATGTCTTCCATGTATCCCTACTAAAACTGTAGAAAGAAAAGGTAATTAAAGAACTACTAATGCTAGAGCTAGCCAATAACAATAAATAAGAAATAGAGGAAATAAAAGATAAATAATTATTTTAAAACAAACCTTACTACCTAATAAAATAGAAAGGATGACCTACTAAATATAACTAATAGATCCTTAAAGAAAATATAGGGAATGCATAAAGACTTATTTATAACTTTAAAAAATAAAAAAAAGGAAGACAGATAAAAGAATAAAGAAATAATAATAAAATAGCCATAGGAAAAGCCTAAAGCTCTTTTAATATAATAGAAAATTTAAAATTATTTATAAGACCCTGGCTTATACTACCTTCCCCACTACCATATACTGCAAGAATAGCCTCTTTAATGGCAGATAAAAACTAGTGTTTAGTAATAAATAGAAGAATATAACCTAAATCCCCTGGAAGAAGATAAAGCAGCTTAGAAGAACAATATTTCTACAAAAACTTAGCAGTCTCTAGGTTGGGATAAGGGATGTAGAAAAGAAGTTCCTAATATTAGATTATAAACTCTTTATACTTGCTTTTCTAGTAAAGATTAAAATAGAAGAAGGAGAATAAGAATAACTTCACCCTTATTTCTTAATGCTTCTTTTAACTATTTATAGAATATGCAGCAGCATGCGCAGAATTTACTATTTTAAAAGTAGCTACCAGCTCCTTCAACACCTTACTAACAGCATTATAAACTAGATGCATTTATAGGCTGTTCTTATTTTAGTCCAGATTCTAAAACTAACAAGCTTATTTAAAAATCTTAAAAAGATTATAGATGTCTCCAAGCATTCTAGAATAAGTCTAGAAACAATATTAACATAAGAAATATAATATCAAAACTATTAAGATACCTACTATATTATAAAGCCCTTTACCAGCCTCACATTACTTACATAGGATCAACACCTTAAAATCTTAAATATATTTAATAAAAAAGGATGCATCCGCCCCCAGGTTATAATTATAATAACTGGTATGGAAGCAGTATAGACACTATAAGTACTTAAATAACTGGGGCCTATTAGATAGAGGACGTGTCTTCTTTGCAGTTGCTGTAGTTATTATAGTAGGAAAATAAGATAAAGATAGAAAATAAGAAAAGAATAAGAATCTATACAACTAAAAGACGCGCTGCTATATAACTAATAGTAAGAATAATATATGGCATTGGAGTAATACATATGCCTATAAGAGTAGAAAGTAACAGCAATAAAGAATTATTACTTACATATAAAATAATTAAAAAGTCCTGTTTCATCCTAAAATCCCTTTAAATAAATTATTTATAGAACAATAAAGAATCACTATAGATATATAAGATAATTGGAAGAAAGACAAAGCAAACTATAACTATTAAACTAAATAAAGCTTGCAGCAAAATTCAAAATTAGCTCCCAACTAAGATTAGTTGATATAAAGAAAGGCATAATTATTATAGAATTCCACAGATAAATCCTAAAAGAGCCAGTTATAGACTGCTCTTAGTCATCCAGCCAGAAAGTGCTGGCGCTTACCCATATCTTTTAAATAGCTCACATTTATATACGGCTATCCCACCAACTCATAAGGGTATCAATGATTAATTAGAGGAATATTAAAAATATAAGAAGGAATATTAAAAGTCTTCCATCTTTCTGATTCCCAAGAATCAGTCTTGTATCCCCACATCTCTATACTCTTTGTATCTAAAGATATCTCCATTAAACAAAGGGAGTCTCCCCTCTACAGACTAAACCTTACCTCCCCGCAGCCGTGTCGTACACGGATCCTTGTCTAGTCGACGGACCCCCATCCGACAATCGGGATATCCTTACAAAAAATAATTAATTCTTTATTCTCTACAGCCCTATTCTATAGTTTTTATTTATATATAACTAAAAATAAAGGCTATATCTTCTCCCCCTAGAATAGACTAACAGTTTTATTTATAAACTAAACTTATAACTTATTTATTAGCCTAAATTTCTAATTTTTATCTATTTATTTACCTATAAATAATACCTTAGGCAGCTAATTACTTTTCCCTTTATATTAGCTAATATTTTTATTCATGAATGGATTCTATAACTTATTTATAAACTAAAATACTAGACTTTTATATTAAAATAATATTTTAAATAGTTAACTGCTTCCCCTTTAAAATAGATTATTACTTTTATTCATAGATAGATCCTGTGACTTATTTATAAATAAAAATATAGGCTTCTTATACACCCTTATTAAGAATTATAGTCCCTATAATAAAAAAGATTCCCCCTACTAGAGTCTAGATTTAGAGTGTAAAGTAAACACTAGCTTATTTATATAGAAATCTAACCCTGGCACTAGATAATTATAATTATTAGAGTGGTTATACAAGATAATAAAATAAAAGACTATTATTTAGTTACAGATAGTATTAATTATTACTAGTTATTAAGATATTACTGTAGGAATTAGCTGTTAATTTTTATAACTATCTAATATTTTTTTTAATAATATGCAGGTGGAACATAAATAGAAATAATAAATAATAAAAATAAGTAATAATAAGGTTAATACTATTAGTACTATTACTAATAAACAGGCAGGGCATAGCCCCTATATGGTGGGTATAATTTATAAATATAAGATAATAAAGGTATTAGGTACTATAGTATATTAGTAATTAAAGTTCTACATATCTAGTATAAATTAGTACTAGTTTATTAGGTTTATATTTAGCTAAATAGCCTTTATATTAAGTAAGTATATATAGGCTTTATAAAAAGAGATGGTGGCTGCCTATTAAATCTAGTATTAATAGTAACTACAGATTATAAATATAATGCAGGTATTATACTAGATAATAGGATAAATAGATCTTTAATTCTATAAGATATAGATACTAGCCCTATATACTATCTAGAATAATGTCAGCCCTGTAGTAGCAGTAATACCTATAAAAGATAAAAAAAGTATATTATTTATATTACTGGCATTTACTGCAGAAGAGATAATAATAATTATAATATTATTAATTTTATTACAGTAGGATTTACACTATTAATACTAGAAGCTTAGAATTAATTGTATAATATAAAAGAGCTAATAATCTATAAATATTATATTTATTATATTAGTCATGCCTAAATCTGCCATTAGTAAGGATTTCTAGATATTTTTAAACTAGTAATGGTGGTTACAGCAGCTAGACTAGATTATGATTAATAAATGCCATATTATTTTAAATAATTAGATGGATTTTTGACCTACCATAGCCTAGTTAGGTAAGTTGGTCTAGGCTAAGATTCAGCTAGTATTATTAACAGTTATATTACCCCCCACTATAGAATCCCAGTTATAGTAATAAATTTATTATTTTATAGAGGCTATATGCATGTTCCATGCACACACTAGTTAAAAAAATATAGTATATCAGATATAGTGGCCCTCTATTCCCTATAGAGTGAAATAGAGACTAATAGTATAAATTACTTAGGCAGTAATAGTGCAATTTATCTAAATCTGTATTATCTAGACTAGAGATGGTTGTGTAGTGGTGTATAAACATATTTAGGGTTAGGTGCAGGTAATAGTATAAGAGTTAGGATATAAGGCATACTATAGGGATATAAAGAATTAAATAGAGATATTACAGTAATTTATTACTAGCACTATATGTATAATTATAACCATAAATGCATTAGATATGGGGGTGGATATCCTTAACATCTATAGCATTATCTACCTGGGGATCTTCTGGACATTGTTAAATTACGTGCAGGAGAGTGGATGGGTGGGATGGAATGACTAGGTTAGTAAGATAATTATTATTTAATCTACTGGGTGGAATGCCCCTGGGGTGTGGCTTGGCCCTATTTCTGTGGTAAAGATGGACTAGGTGCAGGTATATCTAGAGATAATTGCTAATATAGGGTGTTATTAATAGATATTAGATGAATATTTAGATGGGGTGGTAAATAGATATTATTGGCAGCACTATTAGAATAGGGATGTATTAAAGCAGATCTGTAATAGATGTAATAATATAGATTAAATAGCCTATTTCCCCCCTCTATACTATTTATTGCCTATATTACCTGCATGCTATTTATTATCTATATTACCTGAATACTATTTATTACTTACTATATTTATTACACCTATTATACCTGTAACACCTATATCTTATGCATTTATTGCTGGTGGCCCCCTACTCCCATATTATTAGGCGGCAGTTTGATACCACACTGGGACTATACAGGCTGGATTAGATACTAAGATAGCTAAGTAAGTAGCCTAACAGTGGCAGGATTAATATTATACATGTACTATAGGTGGGTGGGATAATAAATATAAATTATACTATTATTTCTATGCTGAGAGCCAGATAGTCTAATAGTGGATAATCTGGGTCTAGTAGGGGATCTAATATGCCTGATATAGTGATTATTTCTGATATAACATGCCCTAGATGATATATTATGGATGGCAGGGGCAGTTATATATATACTGGGGATTATTACTAGAGATGGTTGGGCAGATGTTATATAATCCCTGGGGTGGAATGGTGCAGGCAGTATGGCAGGTATAATTAGGGTAATTTTAATATTAGAATGTAATTATCTAGGCTGAGGATAAGGCAGTTATTATTTAATGGTTTGGACAGGTAGTAGAGCATGCTGGATATAATTAGTTATTTGGGATATTTTATTGGTTATGGCAGATGTATTAAGAATTTATATAGATTATTAATTTAAATTAGAATTTATCTAGATTTAGGAGTTATCAGGCTTGCTATTAGAAATGTTAAAGATTATTAAATTTAAAATATTAAAGATTAAAGAGTTAGGGATATTAAAGATTAAAGAGTTAGAGATATTAAAGATTAAAGAGTTAGGGATATTAAAGATTAAAAAGTTAGGAATATTAAAGATTAAAGAGTTAGGAATATTAAAGATTAAAGAGTTAGAGATATTAAAGATTAAAGAGTTAGAGATATTAAAGGTTAAAAAGTTAAAGATATTATTAGATTAAAGAATTAGGGTTATCAAAGATTCAAGAGTTAGGAATATTAAAGATTAAAGAGTTAGGGATATTAAAGGTTAAAAAGTTAAAGATATTATTAGATTAAAGAATTAGGGTTATTAAAGATTATAAAATAAAATATTAATAAAATAAAAAATAAAAAAGTAAGAATTATATTATATTATATTATTCAAGAAAAATTAATTTAATTAAAATTTTGATTATATAACAGTCGAATTTAAAAAGAAATTAATTAAAGATATTTATTAAATAATTTAAAAAGTATATTAAAAAGAAGTAGATATAATCCAGTTATACAGGCCAATTAAGTTAGTAATACCAGCCAGCCCAGTTAAGCTAATTTCTATAGTAAAGTCAGTAAATGCAGTAGGCATAGTAGGCATAGTAGGTGCAGTAGATATTATAAAGCTAGTAAAGCTAGAAATGCAGTAGATTTTATAGACTTAATAGATCTAGTAGGCCCAGCAGGTCCAGTAGGTCTAGAAGGTCCAGTAGACCCAGCAGATCTAGCAGACCCAGTAGACCCAGTAGACCCAGCAGATCTAGTAGACCCAGCAGACCCAGTAGACCCAGCAGACCCAGTAGATCCAGTAGACCTAGTAGAGCTAGTAGATGCAGCAGGCCTATACCCTATTGTGTGCATAAATCAGCCCTTATATGGTTTTCTAGACTCCTGATTAGGGGATAGGTGGATAACTACACCCTATACTCCCGCAGCAAGCAGTGTGTGCGCTGGGGTTCCTTCCACTGTAAAGAATTTTAATCTTTTATTTCTATACATAGGATGAGATAGAATTATAATTGCTTCTTTTATTCTGTATTTAGTATTTATCTTTACATAATATAATATGTATGGAGCTAATCCCCCTTTTTTTAGAGATATCTTTTTTTTTTTTTTAATATTCTTATTTCTTCTATTCTATATTTTATTCTTTTTATTCCATATATAATAGAGCTCTTTAATTATTATTCTAACTATTAGATTTAAGTCTATATAAAATGTCAGTATGCTATTCCCTCAGATTATCTTTTATCTTATCTTTATAAGTACTATAGTTCTCATTTATCAGCTAATACTGTGGCCCTTTATAAGGCTGCATTACAGAAGATAAAGAAATAATTATAGATTAATTCTTCTTAGACTCCAAATATTCTTCCTCTTCTAACTAATCCACCAATTCCAGGCCTATCCAACAGGGGGCAGCCAATGATACATATCTTCAGTTTAGGGTGCGGGAAGGGATGGCTGCTGATTGGTTGGATTTTTATATCATTAGTTTAGAGGTCACGTATCATTAAATTAACTTTAAGCTGCTAATTCTCCAGCTATATAGGTGTAGAGCAGCTGAAATTTTTATAGAAGCTTTAAAATAGAGTTAATTATATCTAGTTTTATTTTTAAATGAATTGGATGTTATTTGTAGAAGTAGGGTTGTATTTAAGATTAGTATATTATTTTAATAGGGGGATTGAGTAAAGAAGTATATAAATTATATTTAGTTTTTTTTCTTTATAAATTTAAAGGTTAGATTACTTTTTACTTACTTTTCTTAATTAATTTAATATAGAGAATAAGCTGTTTATTAAAATAGCTAGTTTACACATTATTATTTATATTTAATGCAAATATGGAATCTAAATAGCTAAAGTTAAGTATTATTTAAAGCAACAGTATTAATTCCTTTATATTTAGGCTAGTCAGATTGCCCAGGCTGTATAAAAATAGAATAATATTAAGTATAATAGTAATGCTATTATTATCTTTTATATACTAAAATAGCTACTGCCCATTTTTTTATGCTATAATAATAACTTACTATATTAATAGAAGCTATAGTACTTATTTATTATATCTAGTATAAAGTCCATGCGTACCTACTGATGGGTAGTTTATTAATAGTCTTAATATGCTGGTTAAGGTTGAGTTAGCCATATAAAAAAGGCCTATTAAGAAGGCATCTTTTAATAATTATTTTATTTAATAGTTTAGCAGTAAATATTTCCCACCTACAAAAGCTCCCATTACATCTATATTTAATTATAGGACCTTAAGCCCCCTATACAGCTTATAGCTACTAATTAAATTAATTAATCTATAAATAAGCTAATAGTATTAGTAGAGGTGGCAGAGAAAGCCCAAGTATAAATAATAAAAGTAGAAGACCTTTATAACATTAATCTATAGCTTTAAATAATCTAATAAGCTAAGTATTTACAGCAGGTATATTTTTAAGACCTACTTAAGATGATTATATTATCCTATTCTAAGGCTATTAAGCCCATTAAGCATGCAGTCCAGGTTATTTGGGATATAATATACTAGCTTGCTTAATAAAGTCAGTAGACTATGCAGTACTGCAGGTTTAGGATCTAGATAGAGGCTATATAAATTAAGCTGGAATAAATACTATATACACCCCTGCAGGTATATATGCATGCAGATAATATCTAAAAGTATATTAAGCTATAGTAGTAGATACTAGTATTAATTACCTACTATAAGATAGAATGGCTGTAGTATAAAAAAGGTATAGTATATAAAATAACACTTTAATAATAAAAGAAATAGCAGCAGCTATAGCAGTTAATATAGAACCTACTATTCTATATAAAGGCTCCTATAAACACCCTGTCTAATAAGAGTTCATAGATAATAATGGCCAT
Organism: Aspergillus sparsus; assembly: GCA_027569235.1. Taxonomy (NCBI): domain Eukaryota; kingdom Fungi; phylum Ascomycota; class Eurotiomycetes; order Eurotiales; family Aspergillaceae; genus Aspergillus; species Aspergillus sparsus. Next base: position 38,854 of record JAPDES010000154.1, read on the forward strand.
TAAACAGGCTTGCTTAAAGTTTTATATTAAGCTATTAAACCAGTATTACTGTATATATAAATATAAAAGTATACTAGTATGTGCCATAGCTATACTAGATTAAAATATAATATAATAATATAATTTTAAAAACTACCCCCTTATCTTATCCTGGGTGATTAAGGTGGCATGGTTTTTTATTATATAAAAGGCATTATAAATAAATTCCCATCTTTAAAAGATTATTTAGCTCTAAAAGGCCAAATCCCTGGCTGCTTAGTAGGTATTAATAAATATAAAGGAGGGCTTATATAATATTAAGAATAAAGAATATAAGAATATATTTATTAATAAGATGCTCACCTCTTACTATATTTTATTATTCTTATTAATATTATCTATCTAAAGTCCTAATTTTTAATTTATTACCACTTAGTCTATATTCTACAAGCTATTTTAGATATATGTAAAGTAAATAGTACAGCAGTTTATAATCTATAAAATTTATAAACTTATGCAGATCTTGCTAAACTAGTAAATATATAGACTAAAAATATACTATAACTCTACTGCTTCTAGCTATATAATATAAATGGGCTAGAAATAGTTGCTGTATAAGTAAAACTAGTTTAGTATAAGCTAATTTTAAGACTTTATTTATAGATTAATAGATGCTATATAGGGGCTTTTTATTAAGTTACTAGACTTCCCTAATTACACCACATGGCCTACTATTTTATAAAATAGGTTATATAATAATCCTACTAAAGGCACCCCCAGTTAGAGCTTTTTATAGAATTAATAAATAGTATGGCCTATAAAGGGGCAGATCTAGCTAATAAATTATATATAGAGTAAACTAAAGCTGCAGCACCAATTTATAATATAGGGTTAATAAAATTATAATAAGATTTAGCAGTATTTTAAAGGGGTGGCCTAATTTAAGAAGAAACTAATTATTTTAGTTTATCTAATAGCTAGTGCCCCTATGCATGCTTCTAAATTATTAAATATTTAGCATGTTAACACACAGATTAACTATTAATAAAATATATTTATTAAGGATGGCATAGTAGTAATAGTTACAGCATATTATAAGGGATTTTATGCCTAGAATAATATTAAGATTATCTATCACTACCTCCCCCATAAGATGGGTGGGTTGCTAATATATTATTTATAGCTAGTACTGCTATTTATTTAGCAATTAAAGATAGCTAGTTCCTTACCCCCCATAGCCTTATTCTATGGTTTTAGTCTATATATAAATAGGGATAAAGGCTATATCTCCCCCCCCTAGGGTGGATCAATGGTTTTGTCTATAAATAAAACCTGTGACTTATTTATTAGCCTAAATCCCCAATCCTCATCTACTAGTTTACCCATGAATGACACCTTAGGCAGCCAACCACTTCCCCCCCCATGTCAGCCAACATTTTCATCCATGGATGGATCCCATGACTTGTTCATGGACCAAAATGCTGGGCTTCCATGTCAGAATGACACCTTAGGCGGCCAACCGCTTCCCCCCCAGGATGGACCATCACTTTCATCCATGGATGGATCCCGTGACTCGTTCATGGACGAAAACACAGGCTCCTATCCAACAGGGGGCAGCTGATGATACATATCTTTGGTTTAGGGTGCGGGAAGGGATGGCTGCTGATTAGTTGGATTTTCATATCATTAGTTTAGGGGTTATGTATCATTAAATTAACTTTAAGCTGCTAATTCTCCAGCTATATAGGTATAGAGCAGCTGAAATTTTTATAGAAGCTTTAAAATAGAGTTAATTATATCTAGTTTTATTTTTAAATAAATTGGACGTCATTTATAGAAATAGGGTTATATTTAGGATTAGTATATTATTTTAATAGGAGGATTAAGTAAAGAAATATATAGATTATATTTAATTTTTTTTCTCTATAAATTTAGGGGTTAGATTACTTTTTACTTATTTTTCTTAATTAATTTAATATAGAGAATAAGCTGTTTATTAAGGTAGCTAGTTTATATATTATTATTTGCATTTAATGCAAATATGAAATCTGAATAGCTAAAGTTAAGTATTATTTAAAGTAATAATATTAGTTTCTTTATATTTAGACTAGCTAGATTGCCCAGGCCATATAAGAATAAAATAATATTAAGTATAATAATAATGCTATTATTATTCCTTATATATTAAAATAGCTACTATCTATTCTTTCATGCTATAATAATAGCTTACTATACTAGTAAGAGCTATAGTGTCTATTTATTATATCTAATATAAAGTCCATGTATATCTACTGGTAGGTAGTTTATTAATAATTTTAATATGCTAGTTAAGGTTAAGTTAGCTGTATAAAAAAGGCCTGTTAAAAAGGCATCTTTTAATAATTATTCTATTTAATAGTCTAGTAGCAAGTATTTCCTATTTATAAGGGCTCTTAGGGTTAGGGTTAGGGTTAGGGTTAGGGTTAGGGTTAGGGTTAGGGTTAGGGTTAGGGTTAGGGTTAGGGTTAGGGTTAGGGTTAGGGTTAGGGTTAGGGTTAGGGTTAGGGTTAGGG
>JAPDES010000155.1:0-41104 GCA_027569235.1 Aspergillus sparsus
CCCCTCTCCCTTTTTGACTGCGCGCTTTTTTTCCTTGTGTTGTGGGCCCCTCCCTCTTTCTTTTTGGGTCCCCCCCGCCGTGTGTTTTTTTTTTTTGGGTTATTTTTTTTGTTTTTTTTTTTTTATATTTTGTTAAAAAAATTAAAACCAACTTTAACATTTAAATTTATCTCCCCCCCCCCCCCCCCCCCCCCCCCGGTTTCTATCTACCGACTCTTTTTTTTTTTTTACATTTTACTTCGTTTTATCCCATCTATTTTCTTTCCACTGACCTTTTTTTTTTTACGCTGGCAAATCGCAGATTTCGGAGATGAGTTTGACGGCGGGTTCTCCAAAGATAAGGATATCGTTGCAACAGCACGGAAACCGTACGAGGTAGACTTCAAAGTCCTCAGTCCTGAGGACATCGAACGAGAACAGAATCTACAAATTAACGAGGTCTCTTCGATTCTTGGCTTGCCCCCAGAGTCATCGGCGATCTTGCTACGATATGGACGATGGAACCGTGAAAAGCTAATAGAGTCGTATATGGATCACCCAGAGAAAACCCTTGAGGATGCGGGCCTTGGCACACATTTTATTTCTACACCCAAGACGGAAGTTGTTCCTGGATTTATGTGTGATATCTGCTGTGAAGATGGCGATGATCTGCAGACATATGCGATGCGATGTGGACACCGCTTCTGCGTTGACTGCTACAGACACTACCTCGCACAAAAGATTCGGGAAGAAGGAGAAGCTGCTAGGATAGAGTGTCCAGGCGAAAGCTGCCACATGATCGTTGATTCAAAGTCCTTGAGCCTGCTGGTCACGGAAAATCTCAAGGAGAGGTAAGAATGCTTATTCTATCTTTTACCCAAGAAAATGACGAAGATATTCTAACACTTGCTTTTTCTTTTAGATATCAAACGTTACTGACGAGAACCTACGTTGACGACAAGGCCAACCTCAAGTGGTGCCCAGCCCCGAACTGTGAATTCGCGGTTGACTGCCATGTGAAGGAGCGTGACCTAACTCGAATTGTACCCACGGTGCAATGCGACTGCAAACATGATTTCTGTTTTGGATGTACACTGAATGATCATCAGCCCGCACCCTGTAAGCTTGTCAAAATGTGGCTCAAGAAATGTGAAGATGATTCCGAGACTGCCAACTGGATCTCAGCCAACACCAAGGAGTGCCCCAAGTGTCATTCTACAATCGAGAAAAATGGTGGCTGCAACCACATGACATGCCGCAAATGCAAGCACGAGTTCTGTTGGATGTGCATGGGTCTATGGTCAGAACACGGCACGAGCTGGTACAATTGCAATCGTTATGAGGAGAAATCAGGATCAGAAGCCCGGACTGCGCAGGCGCGATCCCGAGCATCACTGGAACGATACCTGCATTATTATAACCGATATGCCAACCATGAACAATCCGCCAAACTTGATAAGGACCTTTACTTGAAGACAGAAAAGAAGATGACAAGCCTGCAATCGCAATCGGGTCTCTCCTGGATCGAGGTGCAGTTTCTTGACACAGCATCCCAAGCGCTTCAACAATGTCGTCAAACGCTGAAATGGACCTATGCATTTGCTTATTACCTTGCCCGGAACAACCAAACGGAGATTTTCGAAGACAACCAAAAGGATTTAGAGATGGCGGTTGAGAGTCTTAGTGAGATGTTCGAGAAGCCTGTCCCTGAATTAGCGAAATTGAAGGTCGATATCTTGGATAAAACAACCTACTGCAACAAACGTCGGGTAATTTTATTGAGCGACACTGCAGAAAATCTCAAAACTGGTACGTTTTTACTTTCTGCTCTCTATTTGCTGATTTTCCTGTATGACTGACAAATTTCCAGGAGACTGGTCATTCAACGTGGACTGGTAGATTTAGAATGTATAGAATGGAAAGTTGATAACAGAAGCAGTTTGGGAGGGCGTGAAGGGGCCTGTTTAGGTATATCGCCCCGCTCAGGCCAGTGGACGAAGTTTTCACGACGTACATGACTATAGCGGATTTGATTTCTGTTCCATCGAAGGCGTTTCAAGATCTCGAGATTAGTGAGGACCGTCCAAGGAGGGTTGCTTTCTGGAGGGAAATTTATTGCATGTATCAACTATAACTAGGGTGACTTGCACATGTCATATTCCACAGAGGATTCAAATATTTTTCTTTTTTATTATTTCATTATCCTTCCTTTTTCTTTTTTTTTTTTTATCTTCTTCATCTTTTTTTTATTTATCTCTTTATACAGACCTTATGAGCCTTCCCGAAGTGGTGAAGGAGGACATGGTGCTAAAACCAAAACTCTAATTCGCACACGTATGCATGGGCTAAAGATTTAGATAGTCTTCCGGATTAGAGCCCAAGGTACACAATATTATAATAATGAAAAACATATTCACTTGAAGACGATGTGATGTTTCTGGTCGAAGATCTTAAGCCTTGTAGGTTAGACAGGATTAGGGAGAGAGGATGGCTGCCTAGTGTCTAGAAATCAACTAGAATAAAAGGATTATATAGAGACATGTATGTAGTCCTTGGAGCGAACGATAAGACAATACATAGGTAGCTGAATACCTTAGGTACCTAACTAGCCACGAAAGCGACAGCAGTAACTGTTCTAACGTTGGTAGGTAAGTGCCTAGTGACTACTACTCAGCCGATAATAATAGCAGTTGGTAGTTTATCTTCTAGAGACCAACTTGGGGGTAGGTATCCACGGAATTAAAAAAAAAATTAATTATGCATGCATGTGTGTATGTATAAAAAGATTCCATGAGTTCTGCAGAGGCAAGGAAAATCTGATAAGAAAAGAAACCTAGGTCGTCGGTAAGTACATAGTAAGAAGTACTTACCTTGAGCGGGCCGCGAGAGCTCCCGGTTACTAGGTATTCCATCTAATTTTAAACATAATAATAATAATACATTATTATTATTTTTCGGTACAGCGGAAACCGAGTAAAAAGGGCAAATAAAAAAAAAAAAAAAGGTCCAAGTGGAACTCCCGGGCTAAGAACCTAGGCAGGTAGCTCCGCGGTGGTCCTCCCTCCTCCGTTTCTGGTGACATTCCTCCGCGGTTCGGCGGTTTAAGGGGTTTGTTTGTTCTTCTGATGATGATATTGATTGATTATTATTGTGTAGTTACTCTAGTTAGCTCGTTAGTAAGTTCCTAGGCAGGGGGGGAAATAGACCCTGACTTTGACAGGCCTGTGACTACTACCACTACTACTACTACTACTGTATGTAGATGGGAAGTTCTAGGTACTACGTACTATTGGTATCCTTGGATCTGTCTTTCCTTATCTCATCGCAGTATATATTTGTCTTATATTAGATTTTTCCCTTTTTTTTTTTTTTAGTGATTAAGAAAGTGAATAAAAAGAAGAATAACATTCATTTTGTACAACATAATAGGGGAAATTGTATCGGGTTTCTATTAATTATAATTCTCGATATTGGGAGTACGTATTAGTATGATTCTATAGGAGGCAAAAAAAAAAAAATCTCCGTCATCGGACGGCAACCTCGGTGAATGGAAGAACTGTGAAGATTATTTATTATTATTAGGTACAATTTTTATGAGTTAAGTTAGTCCCAAGAACTTGTTAGTCACTTGTTAGTCTAGCCCGGGGGAGCTGATTCAGCAGAATTTTTTTTTTTTTTTTGCACGCCAGAAATTTGGATAGGAGATAAGCTACTTGATGGCTAAGAGGGTGACTTGTTGAACTGTTACTACCTAATATGCTGTGAAGGGAAGGATAAGGATCATGTTAGAAGAAAAGGTGGGGGGGAAGAGAGAGAGAGAGAAAGAGAGAGAGAGATTTTAAAAGGCGGAATGCATATGATTATACCTTATTATATAGTATGCGTTTAGATGAAGGTGTCAATCAGATATTGAATCCAGATCAGATAACTTAATCAACCGTCACCAAAAGGTCAAATACGGGGTACGAGAGGTTCCCAAATATACTTAAGTATATAAAGATGGCTAATTTATTTATCTAGGGTTAGAGGCATCATATTTGATTCTTAACTATAGTAATTAATTTGTATTATTGTTATTGTTATTATTATTATTACTACGTATTTATCATTATCAGTAAACAAATATTTGCCTTTTTTTTTTTTTTTTTTTTAACAGTAATACTAGCTAGGATGGATGATCCGTTGTGTTTCTCCGACCAAAACCATCCACTCCATCGGACCCAAGGCTAAACTAAACTTCTTGTCAAGAGCGACGACTCCTTCACAAAATAATTTCCCATCAATTCTCAACCATCTTTCCCTTCCTCCTTCTTACTTTCTTTCTACTTGTCTTCTCTTCTCCTACATTCTATACTTCCCTTTTTCATCTCTTCCTATCTTGGAGCGTACTTTCGACTCGCGTCTCTTCTCTCTATATTTTTTGTCATACTCTTCTCCCTCGCTCGTCGGGCTCCGCCTCTCCACTCCGCAAAGTCCGCTTTCTTCGGCATTTTTAACCCACGCCTCCTCTCACCACTACCACCACCACTCCAACCTTTCTTCTTCCCCCAAACTCCCCTTCCTCTTCTTCCCTCTCACCGGCGGCTACGGCTGCATCGAGAGGCTTTTCAGCGCCATGGCAACTTCCGAGCAGATCCCCGGACAAGAATATGAGTATGTCTTCAGTGCTTCCCGTTTTGGGTTCTTTTTTTTTTTTTTTTTTTTTTTTTTCCCTCCAGACGAGCATTTGCCCACAAGTACAAGACTACCAAATGGATATTTCTACATGGTATCCTCATAGGAGCCTGATTGCTTGCTGCGCATTTTGATTCTGTCCTCTTTGCATAAGGAAAACGGATGGAAAGGGCCAAAAAAAAAAAAAAAAAAAAGCCTCGGTCGGAACAGCGATCGCTAACCGTATTTCTGGTATCAATAGTTATGAAGCCCTTCCCTCAAACTATGGCTTGGGAGCCAACATGTTAGCCGGTGCTTTCGCAGGGATAGCAGTATGTGGAATGAATTCAAGAACCCCCAAAAATAAGCGGATATTCCGGGACACAAGCTGACAGGCTGAAATAGGAGCACGCGGTCATGTACCCAGTGGATTTGCTCAAGGTATGTTCAATTGACATTAGGGATGGCGATACTGGCTGCCACCTTGCCAATGCTCCTTAATTCTGCGATATCTAGATCATACTAACCACCGAGTATTTTTTTTTTTTCCCCTTGAATTAGACTCGCATGCAAATCTTGCACCCTACAAACGGAGGACTCTACACCGGATTGACCAACGCCGTCTCGACCATCTACCGGATTGAAGGCTGGCGAACACTATGGAAGGGTGTTTCGAGTGTGATCGTCGGTGCTGGTGAGCGATTTCCATGAGTGAGCTCAACATTGTACAAGGAGCGCAGTTGCTGATATTCGGGTTTCTTTAGGTCCCGCCCACGCTGTTTATTTCGGTACATATGAGTTTGTGAAGGAGCTTGCTGGCGGGAATGTGGATGATGGACACCATCCACTGGCAGCAGGTAGGCTTGTTATCCTAGCGTCCTACCAGGTCCAATTTAAATCGCTAACAACGTCAAGCTATGAGCGGAGCGGCAGCAACTATCGCAAGCGATGCCTTGATGAATCCGTTTGATGGTGAGTTCACCTATCAGCACCGCGCGACTCGCCTAATTATCCCAATTCTCATCTGACTCGTCTAGTGATCAAACAACGAATGCAAGTCCATGGCTCGGTACATAAGACTCTCCTCCAGTGTGCCCGATCCGTCTACAGGACGGAGGGCTTCCAGGCTTTCTACGTTTCTTACCCCACTACGCTCTGCATGACTGTTCCCTTCACCGCTACCCAATTCGTCGCCTATGAGTCGATTTCCAAGGTTATGAACCCGTCCCAGGATTACGATCCTTTTACACATTGTATCGCAGGTGGTTTGGCGGGAGCTGTTGCCGCCGGTATTACTACTCCTCTCGACGTCGTAAAAACCCTTTTGCAAACCCGTGGTCTGGCTCAGAACGAGGAAATTCGCTCCGCCAAGGGATTGTTTAATGCCGCCGCTATCATCAAGCGCCAGTTTGGCTGGAGGGGTTTCTTACGTGGCGCCCGTCCCCGCATTATTTCTACCATGCCCAGCACAGCTATTTGCTGGTGAGTCGAATCCTTCTACTTTTCTTATTTTTCCTAGTCGCTATCGTTCTTTTCCTTATTTTATTTTTCCTTTTGGTCGCGCTCCTAACAACGATGCAGGACCTCCTATGAGATGGCCAAGGCCTATTTCAAGGGCCAAGTGGATAACTAGGCTGCTCCCATTCCCCCATGATTGACCGTATAAATTCAGCTTCTTCCGCCGCCAGACATCTATTCTTTTGGCCTTACTCACTTCGGTCCAAGTCACCCCCTACTTCTCTAAAATAACGATAACAAAAAAGTAAAAATCATCCGGGGTTAGCTATCCCTCTATGAATTAAAAAGAGGGAGAGGGGAAAAATTATACGAAACGAAAAAGTCAAAAACGAGGCAAGCCCTCAGTCGAGAGCCAGTAGGAGAAAGAAAACTACCCGACTCTGATGCTCAACTTCCGTTCTCACCATGTGTATAATCTTGCTCTATTTTCGGACGGGGTATTATGGGCTGGTTTTGGAGAAGCTTTTTTTGTTGGCATATTGATTGATTGCTATTTGAAGCAACCTTGAGCCTTTTTTTTTTTTTTTGTTTGGATTGGGAGCCAGACCCGGCTCGAATATAACCTATACCGTATTGGCGTTGGGATGCAGGGGAACTCTTGGGGGTTTTTTCATCTTTTGCCCGAATATTTTCTTTTATTTTTATTGTTCATTTTTCTCCCATTTCCTTTTCAATTTTGCCCCCATATCCATTTCTTGACACTGATACATTTGCGCATTGTTGGATTGTGAACATGTACCGATAGATACGATGGCTGGCCACCTGACCAGATCTGGATGACAATATCCGAATATAATATGATACAAACAGGAAATTGACACGAAGGAGAGTCGTAAGTCAATAATGGATTCAAGACTGTTTCATTCAAACGAAAGTAACTGTAGGGTTGGAGTTGGATGAATTCGCCATTCGTGGGTCTTCCAAGACTTTTTGATCCAACGACGTCACGAGGGTGAAAAAAAGCCGCCCCTCCGAAGTGGCTCAATTCGGTCGATGTTCTCCATCACCACCTCCTCTCCTACCCAGCTTGTCTCTGATCCTCCTTCTTTTGCTTTTTTGGTCTAGGTTTCTTTTATTTGTCTATTATTTTTTTTTAATCTTTCGCCTGGGACACCCCAGCCTTGTCCAATCACCACCAATTCTCTCCTTCTCCCACGCATGGCGATCTTGCGGGCAGGCCCTGCATATCTCCGCTTGCTGTGAATTTATCTGCCTTTATATGAATGATGCGCCCCAAACCAGTGTCATCGCTACAAAAGACCTACGATGACTGCTATTTGATGTGCTCAACAGCCGTTTATTTCGAGGGTCAAGTCTGTCATCCACTTCACTTCCCTACTCAGGCTCTTACTTACCTCCTCTGATGGCAGAATAATGAAGAAGAAGCCTTGAAATCTTGGCGCTCCGCCCTGGACACAATCTGTTACCATAACGCATATCGACTCCCTGCCAAGTACACCCCCAATTCCGAAACTGAGCGGGCCTTACAAGAGTCCATCCGGCAGTTAGAGCTTCAATGCCGTGAGCGAGTTGATCTCCTCGACGCCCTTCGTGAGAGCAGAAAAGATTCGGTTTCTGGGAAGAAATCTCCGCTTGGAACGAACGCCACCACTGCCACACCTGGTTGGATTGGAGAGGGGACCGTCCCCGCGATCGGCTACACTGATCTCTCAAAACCACCAACAATTCCTGGTCGTCCAATTTCGACCACCACTCCAACCTCCGAGTCGACCTCAGTATCGTCTCGCCCAACGCCTGTGCGCTCTGAGTCCAAGTCCTCTCCCGAGCCCAATGCTCGCACCCTCAGTCCCGACCGTCGGAAGATGATGCCTTCCACATTGCGAAATGTTTCCCTAAAGAAAAATAAGAAAAAAGATAGTGCAAAGCGGAAGGATTTGAGGCCGGCTGCGGCATCGCAAGCGGCGGGTTTAGCCTGGGGGAGCATCTCTCGTCCCCCCTCATCGGGCGATAGGGCATTCAATGATGCCGTTGCGTCTTCACGCCATAGTCTCTCAAATGACCTAAACCGTAGGGAATTAGAGCTGCCCCGAACTAACTCTGCAGACAATTACGTTCCAAATAGGAGAACCCGTCCCACAGAGGATGCAGACGATCCCCGAGAGGAACGCAAGCCCCGAATACAGACTGATCGTGTCGTCAAACGGTCTGCTGCGAAAACAACCCCATCCTCAACTCCATCCACACCAACCTCCAAGCACCGCGTTCCTGATGACATTCGACAAGAGTCAAGCGAGGGCCGTTCCCAATCCGCCTCCTTGGCGCCTCCGGGGTCCAGCTCAAGAGATCCCACCCCCTCGGGTTCTTCCCCTAGACCACAGATTAAGCCGAAGCCTGTATCCTTAAGAGCCCCCTTACCACCGCCACAATCACAACCATCATCTTCCAGGACATTACCGGAAGATATCGACGGACTGAGTGGATCCTATGACAAGTCTACGCCGCGGCCCCGAGCCTCCCCTTCCCACTCGGGGAACAAGGACTTGACCCCCAGAATAGATAGGATGACACTTTCCCCCAAGAGCCCCGCTCGACAAACACCAAATCTGAGGCGGGTAATTACGCCGCCATCCAGCGACCCAGAATCTTCGGGTTTTAAATCCACTGACGTGGATGAGGACTTGGAGGACCGGGAAGATGGCCTTGAAGATGACTCGATTATGAACATATTGAGAAAGCTTCCGAGAGGTGTGGATGTCAATGCTGCCCGACAGATTCTCAATGATGTTGTTGTCCGCGGGGATGAAGTTCATTGGGACGACATTGCCGGTCTAGACGCCGCGAAGAAGGCTCTCAAGGAAGCTGTTGTCTATCCATTCCTTCGCCCGGACCTGTTCTCTGGGCTACGCGAGCCCGCTCGAGGCATGCTTCTTTTTGGACCCCCAGGCACCGGAAAGACCATGTTGGCACGGGCAGTAGCGACGGAATCTAAATCAACGTTTTTCTCCGTGTCCGCATCAACTCTGACCTCCAAATGGCATGGAGAGAGCGAGAAACTTGTGCGAGCGCTCTTCGGACTAGCCAAATCACTGGCTCCATCCATCATCTTTGTAGACGAGATCGATTCCCTACTCTCGGCTCGGTCATCGGGCACCGAGAATGAGGCATCACGCCGGTCAAAGACTGAATTCCTCATCCAGTGGTCTGACCTACAACGAGCGGCTGCGGGCCGTGAACCATCCAACAAGACTGGTGATGCTAGTCGAGTCCTTGTACTAGCAGCCACCAACATGCCATGGGATATCGATGAAGCCGCACGACGTCGATTTGTGCGTCGACAGTACATTCCGCTTCCTGAGCATAATATCCGGGAAACACAGTTACGGAGGTTGCTGAGTCACCAGGTTCATGAATTGAACGACGAAGATATTGAGGTTTTGGTTCAAGTCACCGATGGTAATATCCTCCCCTTTTCTCTCTCTCTTTCTCCGTTTTATATATATATTCCAGTCCATAATCGAACTTTGCTAACATATATCTCAAGGCTTCTCCGGTTCCGATATCACAGCCCTCGCCAAAGATGCCGCAATGGGCCCTCTCCGTAATCTAGGCGAAGCTCTCTTACACACCCCTATGGATCAAATCCGACCAATCCACTTTCAAGATTTTGAAGCTAGCCTTCACTCTATTCGACCTAGTGTGAGCAAGGAAGGATTACGTGTATATGAAGATTGGGCCCGACAATTTGGAGAGCGTGGAGGTTAGATAGACCACCATTCCTCTGTTCCCTTCAATCTTTTCTCTCCCCCCTTCTCCTCCCATTTCATTTTTCCGTCTTCATTCCTTTTTTTCCCATTGTATACTGGGGAGGGGGTTTTTTTTTTTTTCAATCATTTCTGTCTGTTTATAAAAGGCGACAATATGGATACGGCTATGGTTAAACGGTACAAGCGAGCCGGGGTATGCATACACAGGAAAAGGATAGCACAGGATAGGACAGGATATGCATAACATGACTTCTTCAATTGGGTTGGTTAGCTAGTTAGATTAGGTTAGGTTGCATTATTGTATGGATATGGCATATATTGGTTTCGCCTGATTACTCTCTCTCTCTCTCTCTCTCTCTCTCTCTTTCTCTCTCTTTTAATATATTTTATGCGATGCGGATAGGAAATACAGTAAAGGATTAATATTGATTACTTGATTGGGTGAATGGTAGGTTGGCTCGGTAGTCAGTAGCGGCCATTAGCTACTCTCTACTATCAGGATTATAATTTGTTTATTGTATGTGTACGTTTGATTCCGTGATCTATTTGTAGGGACGTAGGTAGTAGGTATTTACCATTTTTTTTTTTTTTTTTTTTTTTTTGTTGTGATCAGTGTTGTAGTGAGGTATATGTATGTTTTGCTTGCACGTTATTGACATGATAAAAGTTTTTCCTTTTCTTCTTTCCTTGCTTCCACACCCCACAGTAACCATGTAGATAGCAAAAAAAAAAAAAATATCTATCTATGGGGATAATTCATATATTTTTACTTCTTTGGGAGTTTGTTTAAGCATACGAGCTGGATCTGCTAATTCGCAAGCTCGGGTTCCACGCTCGCATTCTCCTTTTCGTCCTTATTTTGTTCTTGTTGCTGGTCCTTGTTGCCACCTCCAGGGTAGCGGGAGCCCTTGTCCTTGACCTTCTTCTGCTTCTTTGGTACAACTATCGGCGGGTAGGCCTTGAGTGTGATTTCCTGCCATTCAGATGAGGCTTGGTAGGATGTTTGGATGGGCGCCATCAAGTCAGATAGGGCGGCTGCCACGGCAGGTTTTAGTAGTTGTGGCGTTAACTAAAGGTGGGGGGAAGTTTAGGTGGTTAGTGTTTCTTTTGGTGACTCATCCAACAAGAAAGAGGAAGAGGACTACTTACAACATCGTTAACGTAATCATCGTGTAGTTGCTTGATATCAGTGTAGATCAAGGGCTCTGTATCTTTGCGCTCAACACGGAATTCCCTTTTACCCTTAAGAGCGGCGGCTGGTAGGAGGATTGACTCGACCAATGCGACAACACCGTTTCCTTCAACGACACGAGGGATTGCCTCTGCCTTGCGGATCTTCTTCGAGATGACTTCGGGAGAGTCGAGGAGGTCGATCTTGCTGTCTAATGGGATTCATTAGTATGATGATGATGATAATGATTGGATTGGTTTTGTTTTGGAGAAGAGAGAATGGAAGAGCATATATATACCTTGTTCGCTAGAGCTCATCTTGCCTCCGGTGAGACCAGCAACCATGGGGTTAAGAAGATGAGCACGCTAAGCGACCCGCTGCGTTAGAATTCAACGCGGTTCAAGTATGGCTAAGATTATCTTACCTGACGGTAGCCGAGTCTAGGTAACCATTCCTTTGCAGCTGTGAAAAGCTTCCTTTGATCGACACCTAAATTGAATTACACGTTAAGTCAATCAAACCCCGCGATTATACAGAGAGGAAGAGGGAAGGGGGGAAGGAAGAACCCATACCTCCCAACTGAATATCAACCTTGAGATGCTCCTCATCAAGAACCTGTAGAATCGGGTAGAGCAAGCCGCTCATGGGGGCATTATCAGTCTGCTTGACGACCTCCGCACCAGCCTTCTTCGCATCATGCTCAGACACCAACGAAGCCATGCGGTACACATCCATCACATATTCCGGGTTCTTCTGGTAGGAGCTACCAAGGACAAACTCGAGTTTTTCGGTGGGAACACCGACGGACTCGAGGATGGCCGTGATCACCTTCCGATAGTATTGCGCGCGACTCTCCACAAGTTCAAGCGGGGCTTTGAGGTTGTCGAGGAAGCCGTGAATATCGGCAAGGAGAATGACCACATCGCATCCTGCTGCTAACAGTTGAGCGATTTTTAAGGCGGGAACAAAGTAACCTGTATGAGGTCGACCAGTTGTCGCTGTGCCTGTTGGATTGTTAGTAAAAAAGAAAAGAAAAAGAAACCAAAAGAGATATGATCCCAGTAAGACCACGTAAATCTATATTGGGCCTTTTTTTTGTCCTTGAGTTTCTGTCGGGTTTTGGCGCGCAAGAGCGCCAAAAGAAAAGGGAAATCTTACCCCAGTAGACTCGTGGGTGGCGTCCTTCGACCAAAATCTTCTCAATGATCTCGGGGTTGAGAACCTCAGCGAGATTTGCAGTGATGAGATCAAATCTGGCTTGCGTGGCAGCGTCCATGGTGACGATTGGGGGAATTGTCGGGGGAGGACAGATATGAAGAGGATGGTGGAGGGGAAACAAGGCCAGGTGGGATGGATTTTTGACTCATGAAGATGAACAGAGTAATTAATTAATCTTAATTAATTAACTTAACCCCACCAAGGAACTTGACAGCCTCAGGCACCAACGCATCACTCCCCCCCGCATTTTCGGCTTCAACCTTTCCCGACATGGTCAATATCATTACCATCGTCTTTGGGGACACGATGTCTCATCGAAATATAGTAGACGAAAACTATATTTACCGAGGACAAATATTGTACAAGAGAGGCTAAAAGGAATCAGATAAAATAAAAATAAATCTAAGTACAATTGGGATATTCGTATCTACTCTCAATATGCCAATTTTCGCGCTACAGAATGTTCTCTCATCAAGTGAGGTAAGTAAAGAAAAAAAATAAAAGGGCTAAATATTCCGGCATAAATGGGGAGAGAGAAGAGAAGAGAAATAAATAAGAGAGTTAAGGGTACATCACAAAGGGAATAAGAAGAAATCCATCATTCACAATCAAGTAAGAGAATGTGGCGAGACCAGATGAAATTAGTCCATCAGAAAACAGGTTGCAGCAAGCAAAGGAGTACGGGAAATAAATGATGTGATGTCTTAATTCGATAAGCTTCTCAATGCAGAGCAAAAACACCTGCCCGATATCACAGCAAGATGAAAGTAGAGGAGAAGAAGAGACAGAGAGACAGTGTGAGAAACGAGATGTGTGGAAGAGAGCAAAAAAAGGGGTGGCTGGGAAGGGATTTCTGTACGGAGCAGAGCGTATGAAAAGAAGATATTGGTATCTGAGGTCAGGCTTCCGCCATTTCAAAGTGAGGTAAAGGAGTATATAAGAAGAGACAAATAAAAGATAAAAAAAACGATAGTCAATGTCCTATAGAAGTATCCCGTCCTACAAATCTATCAAGCTACCCCCTTGTTGAGGCTGTTGGTGGTACGCTGGCTGTGCTCCCCAAGGGTTATTAGTGGGTTGAGCGAAGCCAGTTTGCTGTGGTACAAATTGCTGCTGTTGCTGACCATAGAAAGGGTTGTTGCCAGTTCGTGCGGCCCGTAGGCGGTCCAAGCCCTGACCAGCAGAGTTGACAAAAGTGCCAGGAGCCGTGTGTTGTGCTGGAATACGCAAATCTCCTGTGTTACCAAAGGTATCCTGACCCTCTCCACTGGCCAAGAGAGCATTGAGGCGCGCTGCATGGGGATCCATCTGAGGAGTGCTCTTGGGTGGCGCAAGGGTTTGCGGTGATTGGTAATTGGTAATAGGGTTTAAGGTTGAGGAAGAGAACTGGTTGGTTGCCCGCTCCTCCACCAAGGTATTTAAGGACGGAGGACCTGTCGTCGCGGGTCGGGGCTGGGTCTGGAATTGTGTGCGAGCCGCAAATGGGTTATTAGAGCCAGTAGGCATGGGCCTTAGTGCATCAGCTGATGGCTGATTATGAGCCCACGGGTTGTTAGACCCTGCCGATAACATGTTCTCCTGCTGTTGCTGTTGCTGTTGCTGTTGCTGTTGCTGTTGCTGCAGCTGCATTTGCTGCATCTGCTGTTGCTGGGCGTAGGGATCTGTTCCATAGGGGTTATTTGTGCTAAATGCGGAATGTTGCGGCTGGAGAGTAGTCTGAGCCTGCAGGAAGTTATTCTGGCCATAAAGGCTCTGATCAAAGCCCGTTTGCTGCCCCTGGAATCCATTGGAGTAACCGTTGGGCACTCCAGTCATCTGTCCTTGGAATCCGGTGGGATTTGCATACTGGTTGTTTAGATAACCTGTTGTCAGAGGTTGCTGAGGGTTAATCGGGTTGCCAAACCAATCAACGGCACTTTGCTGTTGATATCCCTGATTGTAACCGGTGGGTTGAGGTTGGGGGGCAGTTTCGTCAAATAGAGTCTGAGCATTGCTTTGCTCCAATTCGCGCCTGCGAAGTTCCTCCTCCTCCTTACTCAGCTTGATCGCCTTCGCCAGATCCTCGTCATCTTCCCCATTCACAGCCTGCCTTGCGCGTCGCTTCTGTTCCTCCTCTGCTTCGTGTTTGCTAGCTTCAATTGCCAAGCGATACTCTGCGTCCTCATCATCAGCTTGATTCCGTCGGCGTTCTCGTCGTTCTGCCCTGCGTGGTGATGGCCCCGCATTCCCCTGGCTCTGATAATCATCGATTCCACTTACTCTGGATTTCCAGAGTTTGCGGTCGGATCGCTCACTGCGCAGTCGGTCTTCGTCCAAAATCAGAGCGGTGAGTTCTTTAGCAGCAACGCGGACTAAATATCACAAGTAAAGAAACTGGTTAGCGAGCCCTGACCTATGTGACGAATACAGAATGTCTAATTCAGCCTACCATCTTGGCCAACATCCCTGCCATCCTCGTCCACGTACTGGAATTCGCGCAATGTTTTAATGATATAAACATTCTTCCGCGCCCAAGTAACGACTAGCTCAGAACCCTCGTGGAGGGCATAATCTAGAACCTTCAATGATTTTAGCACATGGCGCCAGTTCTTGCCCTTATCGTTTAGTCGCTTATCCAGCATATCCATGATCTCGTAGAAGTCTGTGGGGCTACACGGTATCATCAGTATCAAATTCAAGGTTTAATGGAGTTCCGTCAAATGCTTACCTGCCAAATGTCAAGGAGGCGATCTCGGACATTTCGGTCCCTGTGGGGCCCCAATGATCATTACTCGTGGCTAAATAGATTACAAAAGTTAGCAGAGGGTAGCTATTTTTTTAGGGGGGAGAGAGGGGGGGGGGGAGGGGGGATTGCAAGTGAGGGGGAATAACGGTCGGCCTTCCGATAGCGAGCGATCGGAGTCACGTTGGGGAGAGGGTGGAGTGTGCGTACCATTTCGAACCTTGACCTGTACTGCGGAGTAACCCTTGGTGACATTTTTCACGCTGCGCACGACTTTCGACATGGCGACGACAAGGGTGGTGGACGGAAGATGGGGAAGAGGTTGAGTATTTGGATAGACGGGGGTAAAGGCGAGACACTACTACTAGTCCTCCGTCTGCAGACCTGGGAAGACTGCGCAAGAGTCAAAAGAGAGGAATGAGTGGGTACGAGAGGCGAGAAGGTACGGTCGGAGTAGAGCCAGCCCGTCTCCCCTTATCGCGGCTGGGGTGGAGGAGGAGGAGGAGTAGGAAAAAGAGGTGAGGGTGGGAGTGAGGGTGGCAGGAAGTTGTCAAGTTGTTGGTCGTGGTCCAACTGGTACTAGTGATGTTGTAAAGTAGTGGCAGTGGCGTATGTAAGCCGTGTGCCCGGGTTTGACCTCAATCCGTTCAATGGGGGTTGACGGAGACTCTGGAAATGGGGATTTCGAGGGGAGAAGGAGAGATCCGAGGAGCAACAAATCCAGTATTTCGTCTGGAGGAGGAAAATAAGAGGGGAAAGGGGAAATGTGAAAGCCGGAAGAAAAGTCTCTTGTTGGAGTTAATTATTGAGATTAATAACGGCAGGCGGGTTTGGTTGGTGGTGGCACCGGACAGGCTTACGACGCCAAACCAGAATAATTTAGGTAGGTAAGTATCATACAAAGAGAAAGCGCCCAAGTCAGAGTCGGGTAAGGATGAGAAGAGGCGAGTATTGCAGGTGGTAGGAACTCAATTTAATTCCAGTCCCGGGTGTGTGTCTGGAAGGATCAATAGAATAGGGGATGAGGTGGTGGAGTTTTGAGATCTTCTTCTTCCACAATTGAATCATAAAATAATAGTAAACTGTAGTTAATTAAAGGGAACCTACAAGTACCTATGATGAAGATAGTCAATACAGTACCGCTGGTAATATAATATAGAGCCCTATTAATAGCCTTTTTTTTTTTCTTTCTCCCTCTTTCTATTCTTAATATTACGAGGTATTATTATGACCCCATCGCATCGATGACGAAATGAAGGCGAGGTAACTAGTTCTAGTGTACTACTATATTAATATTAGACTGGCTTACGCATAAAATTAGTGACATTCATAAGAGGTAACTACTGTCACACAGAATAACTAATAGTTAACCCCATGCTAGCTACTTAGGTAATAATCTTATCATGATAATATCTAGTAGAATTATCCCTAAATAAAAAAAAAATCATAATAATAATTTTCAAGTTTCAATGAGAGGCAGTCGTATAGAAGAACAGAGTAGTATAGTAAACAAGGCTTTCTAAATAGCTTTAATGTCTAAAAAGTAATCGGCTCTAATTAGGTACCTAGCTGGATTTTTACAGTGCTGGGAGGAAGCCCCCAGATGGGTTTTAATGTTGTATCCTGATAAAGATAGGAAATATAGTACCTATGTTTTAGATAGCACTAGATCTTCTTAGTTATTCTATGCAATTTATAAATAATGCATAAATCTATTATAGTAGGCTCTTGGAAGCAGTGAGCGCTAAGCATGTCATATAACTTTACTTCCCTTCAATAACTATACAATCCTTTACAACCCTATGCCTTGTTATCAAAGCTTCACTTACAGCAATGACAGAGCTCATGCAATTTCGGCAGACTACAGCATTGAGATGCTAGGTACTTCTTGCTCAAAATCTGCTTTATATCAATCTAGATGTCTTGATCTTGAAAAGGAGTGGACGGCCCCTCTGGGTGTGCAGGCCTTAGGTAATCCGCCGTTTCCGTTGCAGTTCTCTGTAGATGAGGTTGCTTTGATGAATGAAGATGTTTCTAGCGCAATTAAAGGTATAGAATCAATGCAAAGGGCACGGGAATTGCTATGCTTAGATGTGGCCTAGAAAAGGCATTATACGGCCAGGTTAGGCATACACTCTCTATCAGATAGGCAGAAGAATTAATATTGAAGTAACCTCAGGTACGATACCATACCTACTTAATACTATTAATCTATCTACATATCTACCTACGACAACCCACAATAGGCCAACTAATTTTTATTTTCGTCTTAATTAATTTCATGGGCCAAGACTCTTGGATCGTGCTGCCGAGACATTTGGAGTTTGTTTCTCGACGACGCCATTTGTGTGTTGTCAAGACTCTTTTGTTTTTAATCTGTGGTCGAGTCTACACCAGGTGTATATACATATAGGGTGGAACTATGCTTTTACAATAAACTGAGAGTACCACCAGGGGAAATAAAAAAAAGTCTACCTATCAATAAATCTCCCTACATTATCTCTCTATTGAAACCATCATTCATTTCAAAATCCCTAGGAGAAAAATAAGGAAGAAAATAAGTGATACCCGAAATGCGAGACAAAGATATACAACAGGAAAATGATCTTTTGTTTTGTAAAAATTTCCCTCTCTACTGCTGAGACTCCAAACTCGAATACTTGGCTTCTGCACCCTTGATACAGGCAATATTAGCGCCCAGTTTGTTCAGCGTCTCCACATATTCATCATATGGATCCGAATCGAAGACAATGCCACCGCCCGCTTGGAGATACGCCACGCCATCTTTAACGAGCATCGTTCGTAGTGCAATGCACGTATCCATCGCGCCCGGAATCTCAGCTGACCCGTCAACTGTCGCGATATTGAATCCAAAATAGCCTACAGCCCCTGCGTATACCCCTCGCTTCTCCCCCTCCAACTCCGCAATTAACTGCATTGCCCGTACTTTGGGTGCCCCAGAGACCGTTCCTGCGGGGAAAATGGATCGGAAAGCATCGAACCGCGTCTTATCCGGGCGTAGGATACCAGACACCTGGGATACGAGGTGTTGAACATGGGAGAACTTCTCTACAACCATCAATCGATCCACCTGTGTGGTAGTCGGATCACACACCCGGTTCACATCGTTACGCGCCAAATCCACCAACATTACGTGCTCAGCACGATCCTTCAAGCTGCCTCTTAATTCATCAGCTAGCGCCTCATCCTCCTCCGTAGTTTTCCCGCGCTTAACCGTTCCCGCGATAGGATGAGTGATAATACGGCCTTTTTCTTCCTTGGCTAGGAGCTCTGGACTGGCGCCCACAAGCTGAAAATCTTTGCAATCGATGTAAAAGAGGTATGGGGATGGGTTGACGGTACGGAGATGACGGAAAAGGTTGAAAGGGTGGAGTGATGTTGGCCTGGACAGCCGTTGCGACGGCACGGTCTGGAATATGTCGCCCTTGGATATGTGTTCCTTCAGCTTCACTACATGTCGCTCATATCCTTCCCGTCCAATGTTGGAGGTATACTCCTGGTTAGGAATGATAGGGCCTTGAGGAGGTAAGGTTATATCAGGTTTTAGAAGGGTATCAATGATGCTTTGAATATTCGCTTGGCCGCGGTTGTAGTTGGCCTCGAGTTCCGAATCCGAACTGGAAATGGGAATGTAAGTCACGACTTTGACAACCTGGAAAAAGTGATCGAAAGCGACAATAGTATTGAAAAGCATAAAAAGGGACTCTGGGATTTTGAGGATATCCTTGAGCGGTCGGGCAGTTTTGGGCTCAAAATATTTCACGCAGTCATATCCGACATAACCGATAGCACCGCCTGTAAGCGGGGGCAGCGTTAGGCCCGGTACCGATGCGACGCGGAAGCCAGAGAGTTCGTCTTCTAGAATAGGGAGGGGATCGCACTCGGGGCCATGGCCAGGCCCAGTCTTAAGGACTTTGCGGGGATCTAGATGGGATCGAGCAAGCATTTAGTGTCGGGTCGCATGGGACAGGGCGCATTCTCACGTACCAGCTCCTACAAAACTGTATCTTCCAATAGTTTCTGTCGTTGCCGCGCTCTCGTAAAGGAATGATAATTTTGATCTGTGGGAAGGAAGGAGGGGTCGGATGCGTCAGCTTTGCTTCTCTGAAAATAGTGCCTGTTTTGGGGGCTTCTCGACTCACTTTTCAGCAAGTTTCAGGTATGCGAGTGTGGGGGTTAGAAGATCGGCAGGAATAGATGCAGTGAGCGGAAGAAGATTGGGAGAGAATTTGGAATCTCTCGAGCAATTGATGACATCTTTGGCGGTCTCAATAGACGGCACAATAGTAACCTGAGTGAGTCACAAAAAGAAGTGCATTAGCATTGGGGATCATATTATCTGGCTGCTGGTTGGAGTTTCTTGGAGAAGAAGAAATTTTTTGAAGATAGTAGGGCAAAATCAGAGGGAATTGCTTACTGGGGGCGCCATTCTCTTGCGTTTGACGTCAATGAAGGCTGAGAAACAACTCCTTGTGCGGGGGGGGTTTGAGAAAGTGAAATTTGGCGGAGAGGATTTACCGCTGGCAGATCGCTAAAGCCGCCAGTCCGCAGCAATTGAGTTATGATCGAGGGATTATTTATCGCGAAGGAACTCACAACAGAGGACAGCTTAAAGAGGGAGAAGAGAGAGACAGAGATAAGAGAAAAAAAGAAATTGGAAATCAGTCTGATGCGCTGGAATTTATTAAGTTGACTCATCCTTCCTATTGAGTGACGGACAAACGATCTCCTTGTCACCGCTTGGCCGTTGTGGACGCCAAATACGGAAAGGCCTGATAGTAAAGATTATTGAATGATCGGACTCTATCGATAAAAAAACTGACTTGACCGTCTTTTCGGAGCGTCGAGAGAATGGAGCAATTAATCTATCTGCGCTCACGGCAAGGAGTAACTACCTAAGAATGGTGGAATGACACGGTCTGTCTGTCAACAAACCTCTCCCCACACATACATGCTCGTTCTGTCTCTCGTCTGCGCTACTCGTAATACTGTATGTATGTACTACTTGCTTACTTCTTGAAGCTACCTAGGATCGGGTAATCTTTGTCGTCAAAGTTATTTCGCAAGAGTTGCCATTTCTTCTCATTCCTGTCACCTGTTTCTCTGAATATTAATATTTCGTGCAACCCCAGCCTCTACCTAGTAGTAACTAGTCAGTGCTTCTCAGTCAGCAGAAAAGACGGGAAGAAGAGGATTATTGTTGATCTTCGCAGCAAAAGCGCGCCAGTCATCATACCTCGTGATCGATCATCGCTCACATGAAGTATCTCTGGATCTTCTTTTCTTTACCCTCTTAAAGAAGAGCTACGCCGTTCAAGTCTAGCGATCACTTCCTGAAAGAAAAACTTTTACAGCCTTTGGTTTGTGAGATCTATTGTATTTTAAGATCCCGAAAAAAAAAAAAGGAAAAGAAAGGAAGAAAAGAAGTAGGCAGCAAACAAATCGCCAATCTGATGAGATAAACCACCACAGTTTGGCCGGCATGGAACAGCCCTACTTAACTCACTATGACCAATTATCACCCCCTCACTCGTTCACAGACCATGTTTCAGAAAAGGCTTTTAGGAGCACCGATTCGCTCTCTCGAGTCTCCGAAGTAGAGAACGATGTTGACATCCCCGAACGTCTCACGCGCCTCCTACGCCTAGCATCACAAAATACCGAAATGCGACGGCCTGATTCAGAAGCTTTACACCACTGCCTTGATACACTAGAAGCCCTACTAGATCCGCGCTCGAGTCTAACGCGAGAAATCGTACGATGCCGCCCTCAGAATACCTACTCCGGGTCTACAAGGATTGACACCCTTGCCCTGGCCTCAAAGCATGCTGACCCAGTTCCTAAAACAACCTTTGCGCATCTCGCAGCGCTCCGTGACGATGTCATTACACTAAGCATTGAATTTAACCGGCGACGCAGCGAATCAAGTCACATATATGATCTCTTCGCACAGGACCGCCAGAAGTTGGAGCAAAGGGTTTCCGAGTTGGAAGCTGAGATTAATGAACTGTGAGTACTACATATGATTAAATCTATTTTTTTTTTATTTGTCATAATTGGACTAATACATTTTGCTCCCATCGCAGAAAAACCGACATGGTCGAAGATTCAGCGGAACGTGAAGCACTCCAGGGTACAGTTCGAGGATTGGAAAGCTGGATCGAAGGGTGGCAGATGCAACATGATTTGACGGTTCGGAATAATCTGAACGGAAGACATTTACGTAGTGGACGTGGATGGTGGACGAAACGTAAACCTGAGCAGCCGAGGGATTTTGATACTGAGGCCCTTCTTGAGGGAATATCGGCATGGATGCGAGGCTGGCAGGATGCTCAGGAAGGAGTTCGCAACCGGCGAAAAGCCCGCGAATTGAAACCGGATGGGAAACAGTTTGGACGGGTTATATCCGAAAGTAGAGAATCTTTCACAAGTTGAAGCAAACCCCGAACGAAGGGGAGGGGCGCACCAACATTTGTGTTCTCTAACCAGAGATTGGCGGCGCCTTGTTCGATTGGTATCGGGGTTCCTCGATATTAGGTGATCATATTCACCGTATTACACTGCGGAGAGGAAGTCTTTTGAACGACAATAAATCCACCAGTTATGCCATATTTATTCCCCAAGCATTCGCTTTTCCCTAGATTCAAACAGCCTGTGTCGTTTAAACTGTCTAATCCAATCCGATAACAATTGTAAATTGTCGCGGTGCAGGAGAAAATTAATAGAATTGTGTGAAGAATATTATTTGGAGAAGCTCCCACCATCGTTTTCAAACCTATTTGCACTTGTTCAGGTACCCAGGAGTTGGACATTTAGCAAGTTGCAAGGTGATTGGATTCACGCAGACCCTAGGCCCGGTGCTGGAAACCTGATTTATTTATTGCCCAGCAATAAAAGGCTTCATTCGTATGGGATGGTGAGGGCATCATGGGACAAAAGCTTTCCCCCCGCAGAAGGTACTTCTTTTTGTCGATTAGTTTACCAGGTTGCCGGTATATTGGATACGTCACCGTTGCATATTAATAATTGCGAGCTGTTTGACTAGAATTCAGCATAATGCACAATTGGCTTTGCGGGGCATAATGATGATAGATGATAACGTACCTGATTGCCGAACCCAAAGGCAAGCCTTTTACCGTCGGTGTCCCAGCTCAAAGATCGATCCTGCACTGCATCTATATTTCCATTGAGCCCATTAAGGAGATGGCCATTCTCTTCATCTTCTTTTTTCTGAGAATTCTCGGTACTAGCAGACTTCCAAGAAGCCATGGCAGTACCTCCACGCTGTGCGTTCCAAATAAACAGGCTGTCCTTTCCAGCAGCAGCGAGGGCATATCCATCAGGCGAGAAACAGCTGGCAAGTACAGGCGACAGTGGATCGAGAGTAAGCTGGTGCACGCACTCATATGTCTTCGAGTCCAAGTCGATATGCCACACCTTGACGGTGTCATCGGTGGAGGACGACACGAGAACCAACGGCTGGTTGGACTGTAATTGTCCAGGTGTCTCTGGTTTTAGCTCCATAGCAGTGATATAACCATTGTGCGCATTGTCAATGTGAATATCATGTGTTGGTACCCATAATGAAGCATTGGAGGAGGAGGCAGTCACCGCAACAGCTGAAGAGCCTGTAGAAGCACAGCGGATGAAGGCCCAGGGTCGATCAGGATTACCACTTGTATATGTTTTAGTAACATGGATACTTGCATCAATGTCACATTGATAAACCGATGCTCCCCCACATGCATAAGCCTGGTTGCCGCCTAGCCAGCTGAGATCGAGAATTGTTCCGTCGATTACCTCTGGGGATGGGAACTCATCGGGCCGGAGCGAATCGTCCCAGAGAACGAGCTCAGAAATCCTGCTATCTGAAGCAACAACAATCAAGTTGGAACCATCTTCAGCCCAGCGTAAGCTAGATATCATTCGGGGCACTTCCGGCAAAAGGTCAACAGCGTTTCCAGCGACATCGTACATAGTTATCGAGCCTCTCAAATCATTGAAGGTCGCGACAGCGAGTTTGTGGCCGTGTGGATCCCATGCGACAGCTGAAACCAAAGTATTGTCACCTTTATTTTCGACAATTTTCTCCTGGATCGGGGGCGAGGATGAAGATAGCCTATATAAGCTGCAGAATGTATCACCTGCAGCGACCACGACTGTTGGGTCCCCAGGACGCCATAGTGTCCTGCTTACGTGATCATCACTAGCCACATCCAGAATGGTGGTGTCGGGGCTAAGGTCAGTGGCCTTGGCGGGGGTGATCTGGACACCAACGCTGTGTCCGGTGATCAAAGTGAAGGTCGGTGCCGCGGTTGGTTCCTGGTGGTGCAAATCCGGTCGGATCCCCATGTTCACGTCTCCATCACCATCCACCACCACTTCACCTAATGACAGTGCTTCAGTCGATACTTTGCACTCATTTGCAACAACACCGTTGGAATCAACATCCATGGGAATTTCATCGCCATTGGTTTCTCCGCGATCGCCTTTGTGAGGTTTTTTGATGCCAGGATTGCTTTGGGGCGTGGTGACTTCTGCCGTCAAGTGCCCGTTGGTCAGGCCGCTATCTCGCGCAACTTTGCTTGTAGGCGAGGTAGGCGCTTGGTCTGTGCCAACAACACCCGGTTCACCAGAACCCTTTTGTGTCTCTAAATCTAGCGAAACCGGTCCAAAAAAATAGCTTGAGGGCGAAGACTCTAGCGGATTCCCTTCCTGTAGAAATCGTTAGTCTCGACGAACCCAAGCCTCCTTAGGCAAATGCAAGTCATTATAAAAATTGAAACCAAAAAAAAAAAAAAGGATGAATATGTTGACGACGATGATGATAATAAGAATATTAATAGAAATAAAAAATTTTCGGGTCGGGTAGAATAAAGTCGGGCTGAATGGAAAATAAAAAATGGGGTGGGCTGGAAAACCCAAAGTAGGGGGAAAGAAAAATTGAAACGCGCCTTGTCGATCGAGTGTTCAAGTTCGTAGAACTGTAAGCCTTTCTGAACCAGAGATACTAGCGCATGAGTGCGAATATACGGAGCAAAGGGTAAACTTTGCGGATCATGGTTCCAGGCGCGCTGTAGTGTTACTGCAGCTTCTCCATGACCTGAAAAAGGGCGAGTTAGAGCATATTTCCGTCGGGCTTGCCTGCATAAAGGGGAAAAAAAAAATTATAATAATAAGATGGCAAAAGGTTGAACCAACCTGATTCTTGAAGGTACCTGTAAGGCAAGTTAGTGAATCCTATGCTCAAGTGTGGAGGAAAAAAGGGATACTGCTATGGCTAGGTCTTCATGTTCGGTAGCCATGAGCAAAAATGATCCGTAACACACATACCTCCATATAAGGTAGTTAACATGATGCGACGTGAGATCCGGGTGCGCCATCGCTGTTATTACATATATGACGGCTTAGAAGGTAGAAGATCCGCTAGCATGCCAAAAATGGTGACTTCTCCGCGAAATAAGAAAGGGAAAGGTGAGAGTGGGAAAGTGTGTGTAAAGCAGGGTAAAGCTAGAGGGAATTGAGCTGAAGTCTCGGGAGAAAGTTGCGGAAGACTTCTGCTCACAACTTGAATGAAATTTGGGTAAAATGCGGAGTATTTTTTCAAAAATTTCTCTTAATTTTTGGGTGGTGGTGGTGGTGGAAGGGAAGGAAAGAAATGATGGGGAGGAGACCAGGGAGGCGACGAAATAGGATTGAAGGGAAGTGGAGAAAGAAAGAGAGAGAGAGAAGCTGTGAATGGAAAATATACCAGGTAGTGAGTGGTGAGGTGGGGAGATTGTGAAGCAGATTATGAAAGGAAGGGATTAGGAGCTGCCAAACATCCTTTATGCACACCCTTTTAAAAGTGTTATTCAAGGAAAAATAAATTGGTGAATAGATTGAGAGGAAAAAAAAGGTGTGTAAAGAATGAGAGAGTGACTGAGTAAATAATAATAATAATAATAACAATAATAATAATAAATAAAATCGGGACGGGACGAAATCGAGACCAACGTGTGGCTTTAAAGATAGCAGACCCGCTAGCGAACTGCAAAAGAATGGAGACGGGGGGAGGGTGGTGGGAGGAGTTTGGACTTTGGAGGGGAATGGATGGGAGGGAAGATACTGGAAGAAGAAGAAGAAGTGAAGAAAATAGAACGGATGGCTGGATTGGGGAGAGAAAAAGAAGAAGTCCAGAAAGATGATGCGCGAAGTGATAGTCAGGACAAGCGGGTATGGAGCCACCGGCAAGGCAGGTAGGTTAGTTAGGTAGTTGATAGGAGTGGAAGGAGTGGTAGGAATAAGAAGAACAAGAGGTACAGTCAGTAGGTAGTGAGTGTGATGAAGGACAAGACAGTGTTCTGCTCCAGTCACCAGCAAGCAGGCTAAGAAAAAAGCTGGAATTTCTCCAGGCGGCTCTGGAATACTGTTTCAGGCGTTGGCGCTCCAAAGTGGACTTTTTTTTTTTTTTTTGACTTGGACCTTTTGGGCTTGTCTCCTTGTGGCGTCTAGCCCACAGCTAGCGTGCAGGTGGGAAATCCACCGGGGCCCTTGACTTTGTGCGGTTCTGAACTTCTGACGGCCAAAGGATCGGCCAAAGCGCTTGTCTACTTATGGTTTAGTTTAGGTGGAGCCTGTCCATGAGGCGGATTGGATCTTTCTTTTGCGCATTACTTTGGAGATGATGGCTGATTACCTATTTAACTGAGTCCTGATTATGAAATTTTCTGATAGGTTTATTTGGTTCAATCACAATAATATGACCCTGGTAATAATAATATTATTATTGCTATAATTTTAATTTTATGCTATTATTATGATTATTTTTTTACTCTTACCTGGAGGACTCAAGAGTCAGTAGTTCACTAATAGAAAAATTAAAAGAAAAATGATACTTTTTTTTTTTTTTTTCCCTTTGCCACCCCTTTTCCCCTCCCCCAAACTACATCATGAAGTGGATAAGCTTTCAGTGACTGCCTCTATCTCCACAAGTTATTTTATTACAAACTATCCTAGGGCCCATGAAGCTATACATGATGTTCTTACCTGTCACCTGACTCCAGGGGTACCTAGTACCCGTGTGGAAATTAGTTATCTAGATTGTTCATCTCTAGATGGCCCTCAATGATATTAATAATAATAATAATTGTTAATATTAGCCTCAAGGCAAGGCTCAGCTACTCTGGAATACACATATTCACACTAGATAATTGCCGTCAATTCCACCAGTGAAATTTTCAGGTTATTATCCATGGTTACCTCTAGGAAGGGAATTCCTACCTACGGTGCCAAGCCCCAAATTCCATGACTAAGCTCAAGCCTTGCCTTGGCTCTCTCTTGTATGTAGAGGACAGAAGAGCTTCGAAAAATGTCAAATGCTTTGTATAAGACTCGCAAGAGAAAAAGCAGACCACCAATTCTCGGTATTTAGTCAGATAGAACCTATCATTTCATTATAACGAGGTGGTGATGCGACCGACCTTCACCTGCTTGAGATACACGAGCAGCTTGTATAAACCGACAAAACCACGTCGTCCAAATGCCAGTTTGATCTTGCAGGTGGATTACTTTCTACCTCTTTTGTTTCACATTGTATGAGACTGGGCTCGAGGGAAGGGGCTAAATTCTTGTGTGACAAACAGTTCTTATGCCCTGCTAGAGAGGACACGGTATCGGTCCCGACCTAAAAACTACCTTTAGAGTTCTTATGCCTCTTGAACATGCCTACTCGCCTCCAAATCAATACCCAACACACGAATTAATTAAAAATATCAAAATAAAGAGAAAAGAAATACTAACTGTATTTATCCTAGAGACAATTACAGGGCTTGTTTTCACGCAAGAAAGTGGCTCAAGGTACTTCCCCAAGTTTATGTAGATTGTCCAATCACGTTGGAACAGCCCAACTAGCTGGAACTTCGTGTTTGATGGGGATATCTCGGTGGCTTGAAATCTCCCCCTCAAGTCCGCATCATCCACTGTTCAACTTCATCCATCATTTCCCGACAAGCGTTGGGCTTCATTAATAGCCTGCAGCCTGGCCTTTGGAGTAGCTGCTGAGGTTCCTTTTTATTCCCTTTTGTCTTCTTCTTTCCTTCTTGCCTTTCAACGATGGTGCTTCGAATCAACATCCCTCCGGCGACCCGTGTCTGCCTTATCAGTCTTCTTACTCTCTCCTTGCTATACAACATCGCTCGATGGCGACAGATTGACACCACAGGGGGCACTCCGACCACTGCACCTATTGTTCCCTATTTAACCCTCGTTCCTTCACGATTTATCTTTTATCCCTGGACCCTCCTCACAGCGACCTTTGTCGAACAGAATATCTTTACCGTCATTTTGAACGCCGCAACTTTATTCTATGGAGGGAAATATTTGGAGCGCGCGTGGGGTTCAAGAGAGTTTGCAAAGTTCATCCTCACTATCGCCGTGATACCTAACGCGGTGATTGTACCACTATATCTCATTTGGAACGCCATTAAGGGCAGTTCAGCTAGCGGGTACGCCTTCTCCTCCCAAGAGGAATGTACCATTTCTTGTATCCCCGAATACTTACGTCCTCTAAGTGTCACGCAAATATGCGGTGGTATATCAATCCAGGCCTCCTTCCTCGTTGCTTTCAAACAACTTGTCCCCGAGCATACGGTCACCATTTTCAAGGGTCTCGTTAAGATGAGAGTGAAACACTTCCCGGCGGTCTTCTTGCTCTTAAATATGATCGGAGGAGTAGTTCTTGGAACGCATGTCGCAGCAGCCCTCTCTTGGTTCGGCTTGGTGACGAGTTGGACGTACCTCCGCTTTTTCAAAAGGCAACCGGATCTTACTGGCACTTCTACCGACGGCCTAGGAATCAAGGGCGATGCCAGTGAAATCTTTGCCTTTGCCTGCCTCTTTCCCGATGTGATCCAGCCACCGATCTCGTACGTTTCGGATGCTGTATACTCTACCCTAGTGACATTGAAAATCTGTACACCATTCTCGGCAGAAGAAATTGCTTCCGGGAACCAACAAGTCCTCGCCAGAGGAGAGGCTGGCCTCCCTAGCCTTCTCATTAACCATAGAGGAGGACCGAGATCTATGGCAAAGCGCGAGGAGGCTGAGCGAAGGCGAGCACTAGCCCTCAAGGCCTTGGACCAGAGACTCCAGGCAGCGGTGGCGGGCAGATCGCAGACACAAACATCCACCTTGAATCAACAGGGTCCCAGCCAAACCCAGACCACAGCGCCAACAGTCTCGGCTGGACAGAGTATGCTAGGCGAAACTAGTTATACCCCAGATCATGCATGAGATTAGCAAATTTACATTCTGTGGCCCGAAAGGCGTTTGGTTAATCTTTGGGATAAAACAAAATGTGATTCATTTCTGAAATTTGAGTACCGGACCAGCGAAGAACTTTTCATTTGTGTTCTTCTATGTATACATCATCCGGAATTGCCCTTCTTCTGGATTTTTTTTTTTCTAGGCTTTAGAGCGGGCGCTGACTATGACTCTATATTATGCGGTATACTACACCTGCGCATTTTGCGCTTCTTGAATTGTTATTATTATTTTTGTTTCCTTCTTTCTTCCATTTTGTATGTATGATTACTTTCTGTGTATATGGTCAATTTTAAATACCCCGAGTAGTATCATTAATAGCTCCCCTAAAAGTTTTACAGATATCAGTAACTATCTTTATATAGTTGGGGGTATTATTTATCTCCGTAACTTGGAGCGAACTAGCAGGATATTTCAAAACTACCAGTAATATGGATTGCTATTAAAAACATAAGGCAGAAGAGAAGATACTAATCAGCACTGCACACATGCGCCCCCCAAGCAAAGGAAGGGAGAAAAAAAAAAAAAAGTCTCTTAAACCTACTTAAAACTGTAATGAAATGAAGAAAAGCTATGTTACACTGGCTATGCCCGGATTTTTATGCTCCAGTCCTTAGTCCATGCTAAAACGGAACTCAGAAACACAGACCATGGGCAATTCCATCCCACCCAAGGATAAAAAGAAGAAAGGGCAAAAAAAGTAAACAAAACAGGGGGGTTATAATATATCAGAAAGTATTTTACATTTGCTTCAGCCTCTCAACCTCTCCCCTCGCTTCTTGCAACATTCGCTCTTGGTCCTTCTTTGCTTGTCGAATACTGCTCACTCGTGCCCGATCCTTGTCCGATTGTTGTCTCATCTGTTCAAACTTCCGCAGTTCCGCTTCTTCCTCCGCAGTGGCAGGTATATCCTGCGCCCCAGTCACCATTTTAACCTTGTTCCAGATCTCTTTGTAATCAAGGTTCTTGAGGTCCACAATTGTTGTCTTCTCGGACTCTTTCGGTGCTGGGGCATACTGGTCTTGAACCTTGGTAGTGTTGAGAGCCGCCGCATTGCTGACCTTCTCCGCGAAGTATATCGTTAGGGCAGCGGGTCCCTTTTGATCTTCTGTCTGCTTCACTGTCATGGGGACGCCCGGGTTGTGATATTTAAGTCGAGGGAGGCAGTTGCGCCAGAAGTGTCGTGCGCCTTGGTGTCCTTCATAGATCTTGCGGGCGTATGTAAGGTGGAGACGGGTGATAGCTGGGAATTCTTTGGTTGCGGAGGTGGTAGAGGGGAATATAGCGGCGCCGGTTCCTACACGGACATTGAGGAGCTGGATTTTTTGTCCAAAATTTGAGTCAGCGGGTCAAAAAAAAAAAAAAAAAAAAGGATAGGTTCCTGGAAAAGGATTCTCCAAGACCGTCGGAGGTGTGGTTTCGCTTGGCCGAAGGCCGTGTTTTCGAGGGAAAGTATCATTCAATTGAGGAGGGTGGAGGGGAGATGGATTATATTACCCTCTGAAGAAAATATGTCAGCTCCAAATTTCATTTTGAAATAAATGATAGTAATAAAAATTAAAACCGTCAATAAGTGTTAGATATAAACATACAGTTTTCAGCTTCCGCATCCGCTTAAAGACGTTCACCATGATGAGAGGCGAGGGCGCGCTGAGGTATAGCCCTTAGAACGGGCAAATTGGGGAGAGAAGAAGAGGTCTCTATAGTCCTGGTCTAAGTATGTCTAATTGACACAGGATGGAGTTGAATGAATGTGCAAACGAAAGCTCATCATCATATCAATTTTTGGCAATGTCGGCGGGAAGAAACGAAGCCCGATATATGGCACGTGACGTGTTTGGATGGTGGCTACTTGCGGTAGGCGGTGAATCAGAGTAACTTCCACATTTTTTCAACTCTTTTAGTAGCGTCTAACCCCGCGGTGGGATATATATCTAACTCACGTCTCCGTTACTCATCGCCCTGAGGCTCTTGTCTTTTCGGTTTGCAAAAAAGCAAACTTTACACAGAGAGCCATGGCAGCCGCTGCTGCAGCCACAGCTGCGCTTGATCCGAACAACAGCTCCAAAAACACTCTTAAACTCGAAAATGTTCTACCCCTCCTCAACCTGGTCGGGCCGTTGTTTAGTTATAAGAAAGCTAACCGTGTGATTTTCAATGTAGACCGAGAAGCGAGACACTCTTATCGCCATCGAGAAGAAATATCAAGCACAATGGAAGGAGAGCAAGGTTTTCGAAGTTGATGCCCCTTCAACCTCCGAAGTTCCCCCCGGCACCATGTCGGCTGCCGAACTTCGTGAAAAATACCCAAAGTTCTTCGGTACTATGGCCTACCCTTATATGAACGGTACTTTGCATGCTGGACATAGTTTCACTGCTAGTAAGGTCGAATTCATGGCTGCAGTTGCTCGTATGGAAGGAAAGCGGTCTCTTTTCCCGCTTGGGTTCCACTGCACCGGTATGCCTATCAAAGCCTGTGCCGATAAACTCCGCGACGAAGTAAAGAAGTTTGGACAAAACTTTGAAGGTTATAAGGAGGAGAATGAAGAAGACAGTGCTCCCGCCCCCACTCAGGAGGTCAAGGTGGAACAACAAGAAAAGTTCTCCGGCAAGAAGAGCAAGGCCGCTGCTAAGACCGTGAAGATGAAGTACCAATTCCAAATTATGCTAGCCATTGGTCTTCCTCTTGAGGAAATCCATAAGTTTGCCGACGCTGCCCACTGGCTCCAACACTTCCCTCCTCTTGCTATCCGCGATCTCGACAGTCTGGGTGCTGGAATCGATTGGCGCCGACAATTTGTCACCACCGATGCGAACCCTTATTATGATGCCTTTGTGCGCTGGCAGATGAACCGTTTGCACGAATTGGGTAAGATCCAGTACGGTAGCCGATACACCGTCTATTCTCCCAAGGATGGGCAACCCTGCATGGACCACGATCGAACTGAGGGTGAGGGTATCGGACCCCAAGAGTACACAGCAATGAAGTTGAAGGTTAAGGAATGGTCGCCCGAAATGGCAGAGCTCGTCAAGGGCAAAATTGAGGATGATGCCAGCGTCTACTTCGTCCCTGCCACCTTGCGCCCGGAGACCATGTACGGTCAGACTTGCTGCTTCCTCGGCCCTAAGATTGAATACGGCATTTTTAAGGTGAGCGAGAAGGAGTACTACGTTTGCACTAAGAGGGCTGCATGGAACATGGCCTTCCAGGGAACTTTCTTTAGCTCCGAGAATTTCCCCAAGACCCAAGATCAGCTGCCTCTTGTTCTGTCAGCTCCTGGATCCGCTTACATCGGCACGCTCGTCAATGCCCCCCTTTCATTCCACTCTGAAGGTGTGCGCATTCTGCCCATGGAGGGCGTTTCCGCAAGCAAAGGTACTGGTGTTGTCACTTCTGTGCCTTCTGATAGTCCCGACGACTATGCCACTTTGCTTGATCTTGCCAAGAAGCCTGAATACTATGGTATCAAGAAAGAATGGGCGGAATTGGAGATCTTCCCTCTTATCGAGACTCCGACATACGGCAACCTCACTGCTCCTGCCCTTGTCAAGCAGCTAAAGATTAACTCCCCCAAGGACGTGAACCAACTTGCTCAGGCCAAGGAGTTGGCGTATGGAGAAGCTTTCTACAAGGGTACTATGCTTGTTGGTGAGTTTAAGGGCGAGCCTGTGAGCGCCGCAAAGGATAAGATCCGCAAGTCTCTTTATGATAGCGGGGATGCGTTCCCCTTTGCAGACCCTATGGGCAAAGTTGTTAGCCGAAGTGGTGACGACTGCGTTGTTGCTTATCTCGGTCAATGGTTTTTGAATTATGGCGAGAATGATGCAGAGTGGCAACAAAGCACCTTGAACCATGTCGTGGATACCCTTAACACATATTCGAACGAGACCAAGCACGGCTTCGAGAAGAACCTCGCTTGGCTCAACCGTTGGGCCTGTGCTAGAACATATGGTTTGGGCTCAAAACTACCATGGGATACCCAGTTCCTCGTTGAGAGTCTGAGTGACAGTACCGTCTACATGGCTTACTACACCATTGCTCACTTCCTCCATGGAGATCGCTATGGTGAGACCCCAGGCCTTCTGAACATCAAAGCAGAGCAAATGATCGATGAAGTCTGGGACTATGTTTTCACAAGACGCGAACTCAGTGATGAGCTCATCTCTAAGAGTGGCATTAGCAAGGAATCGCTGCAGAAGTTGCGACGAGAGTTTGAATATTGGTATCCATTGGATGTCCGAGTTTCCGGAAAGGATCTTATTCCTAACCACTTGACATTCTTCATCTACATTCACGTTGCACTCTTCCCACCTGAGTACTGGCCTCGCGGTGTCCGTGCCAATGGTCATCTGCTCCTCAACGGCGAGAAGATGAGCAAGAGTACTGGCAACTTCCTGACCCTCAAGGATGCAGTTGAGAAGTTTGGTGCCGATGCTACTCGTATTGCATTTGCCGATGCAGGTGATGGAATTGAGGATGCCAATTTTGAGGAGTCCGTGGCCAACAGTAACATCCTGCGTCTATTCAATCTCAAGGAGTGGATTGAGGAAATCTACAAGGATGAGAGCTTGCGCACGGGGCCTGCTGATAAGTTCTGGGATAACGTCTTTAACAATGAGTTGAACACTCTGGCCCGTGAGGGTACTAAACACTACCAAGAGTGAGTTTTATCCAGCCAACCCCACGTTTGAAGAGCCCCGACAGTTTTACTAACTATCAGTTTAGCACCAACTTTAAACTTGCCCTCAAGTCCAGCTTGTACGATCTGACCAGTGCCCGTGATGCCTACCGTGAGGCAGCTACCTCGGCTGGAATTGGAATGCACCGTGACGTGGTCCTGCGCTACATTGAACTTCAAGCACTCATGATGTCTCCTATTGCTCCTCACTGGGCTGAATACATCTGGATCGAAATCCTTAAGAAGGTACTTAAACCTAAAATCCTCATCTCCTTCTACATCTATATTACAACTACTAACATTCAAAATAGCCCGAAACAATCCACCGCGCCCAATTCCCCGAGGTTCCTGAACCTTCACCTGAGCTGTCTGCTGCCGCCGCATATGTCCGCTCTACCTCCTCTAGCATTCTCTCCTTTGAAGGTCAATATCTCAAGAAGCTCGCCAAGGGAAAATCCCGCGCCTATGACCCTCGCAAGCCTAAGAGGCTCACCATTTTCGCCGCAAAGAAGTTCCCAGAGTGGCAAGAGAAGTACATTGATCTCGTTCGTGAAGCATTCGATGCCATCAACATCTCAATTGATGACAAGGGGCTCAATGCTAAGGTGGGCAAGCTCGGCGAGATGAAGAAGGCCATGCCATTTGTCCAAGGCCTGAAGAAACGTCTTATCCAGAACAAGGAGGCGCCTGCTATCGTCTTCGAGCGAAAACTTCCATTCGATGAGTTTGCTGTCCTCCAGGAGATGGCTATCAACTTGCAAAAGACAACTGGATGCAAGGAGCTTGAGATTATTGCCGTGGATGAGGGTGGTAAGACTGGTGAGGTCGTGGGATCTGGAGAGACGCGTGAGGGTCTTCAGGCTGAGAATGCTGTTCCTGGCCAGCCTACATTTAGCTTGGTGAATGTTGATGAGTAGACTTCCCCTGTTTCTTCCTTTCTCTCCTATTTTATACAGATGAATATAAAAAGAAATAATAAACTTAAAAAATTTTATTTACAAGATTATCCTAGCAATGTTTTGTGGGTTCAAATGATGTGCATATATCAGTTATTCACCATGTTTATAAATATAGTATTAAACATCTGTAAATAATTAAGGGGTTGTGCAGAGTTGATCTTATATAACATTGATGAAGATAAGAGATTTACAAGATAAATGGATTCATTAAAAAAAAATAAAAAAATTCCAAAGACTTCTATGCCTGCACCCTTTCTTTCTACCTCGTGTATACTGTGAGTGGTCCATAAGATAGTAAAGTAAAATGACGTCTTATCCCCCTGAATCTGTTTCAATATTTATTTAAACTATACTATATATTTACGTATACTTGTAAGGATAGAAAACCAAGTTCTGGTCCTAGATCACATTCCATGGATGATTAAAAAATGACTTCATTGCCTTAGTGTTGGTGTGTCTAGTAGGTAGGTATTTTTAGTGTCAAACTAATGCCAGCCAATCACATTACTCCCAGGTAGATTCATTCCCATCAGGATAATGCCTACCAACCATTTAATTCTAGAGAATGACGTCAGGCTTTAAGACAAGCAAGTATGGCCATTTCTCTCACCTTCCTTGTGAATTGGATATCATTGACAGTACTTATAAAGGTTTCATTCCCCTAACTGACAGGTTTTTCTTTTTTCTTTCTTTCTTTACTGACAATATCAAACAATATACCCCTTCCTATTTACATTAATACCTACCTTCCCACCTACCTACCAATATATCCTTTCCAGGGGCAACAAACAACCTACCTACCTACCTACCTACCTACCTACACTACTACCAGAAAGCAAAGCAAAAAAAAATAAAAGAAGGAAGTAACTGAACTTCTCAGATACATACATACATACATACATTTTCCTACCAAATCAAAAACAACCAAACCATCCATCCTCATCATGACCAACAACACCTCCTACTCCTCCTCTCAAGACAAGGGCGTCACAGGCGCCGCCAAATTCGTCACTTCAACCCTCGGAAACACCGTCGGCGGCGTCTCGCGCACAGTCGGCGGTGTCACCGGTGCTGCAACTCGAGGCATTGGTGGCACTATCAACAGTGCAACGGGTAGTGCAGGGAAACCACTTGGGGATGCGATTGGGAGTGCCGGGACCGGGATTGAAGATGGAGTGAATCGAGTGGCGAAGGGGGTTGAAGATGCTGGACAGTGGAGATGAAGAATGAATGAGGAATTTTGGGGAAGATGGTTTTCAATTTTTTTTTTTTTTTTTTGTTTTCCCCCTTTGTATTTATAACCTGTATGTATAATAACTAACTAACTAACAACGCACCTACCTACCTGGTGGCTATATCGGGCTAAGGAACCCAGAGAGTAATTAGAATTAGATAATTCCTTTGAATATTCTAAGGTACTTTGGGGGCTTTTAGTCCCACTTCTATTCAATAAATTGTGTTAGTTGTTGTTTGTTGTATTAGAATATGTGGATGAAATTATCATTAATCTGCATATTAATCATTTTCTCTTGCTTTGAAGCTCTCCAGAAAGGAACCTTTGTTCACAATAAGCAAGAAAGGTCCTTTTTATTATAGGTCATAGTGAATTTTTTTTGGAATTTTCAGCTCCCTCTCTAGAATTATGGACTGGGTATGATACTACATAATCTCTCTCATATTGTTATTATTATTATTATTATTACAACTATAAAAAGATGCACCAATTGTCAGTTCTTCTATAGGACCAAAGGATACTACTACTAAGGAATATATAACCTTGTACATATCCGTCCTTTTTTTTTTTTTTTCTCTCAAAGCCGATCATCTCTGCAGCTGTAATAAAATAAAAGGCGCGTTGAACATAGCCCTCAGCACCTGGTCCATTTTAGAATTGCGGGGACCAGTCTGCGGATTCTTTACCTATCAAGTACTAAAAAACTTTCCTCCTGAGCATGTTTGCGGGAAAAGAAGGAAGCTGTGGCTGGCTGGCTGGCTGGTCAGTCAAAGATAGGGCAATGCCCTCATGTGCAATGAAAAGTTCTCGGTTTTGCACTGACTGGTATTGATTGACTTACTCTCCAACAACAACAACAACAACAACAACAACAAAAAAAAAAAAGACAATATAAAATATCCTCTTTATCTAGAACTCACTGGCCATCCTTTGCTAGCATTCATATCATATAATATCCTACCTGCTAAACATCTACATGTCTAGAGATCTATCTATACATAAAAATAGTCATTCATCCCGGCTATTCTTCTGCAGACGTTGTTTGATGTTTATAATATATGTCAAATATTTTTTATTTATTTATTTATTTATTTTACAAAAGGAAAGCAATGCTCCCTAGACCATACATCCATGAAGGAAATAAATTTCAAGAATGGATATGTTAAAATTTCCATATATGCGGTAGGTAGGTAGGTATACATGCATTATGTCCTGTACCTGGAAGCACCTAGTACCTACCTGTATTTAGACAAAGGTACATAAGGTAGGGACGCACACTTCCTAGTTAGGTGGTTGGTATAAGCTAAGTAGATAGTTCAATATTTCATATACTTCTATTTGTAGAATTGAAAATGAAACACAACAATTAATAAACAATAGCTCTACTCTATAATCCCTGTTTTAAAATGAAATGAAATATTCAGAGTCCAAGTTGAAAAAAAAAAAAATAAAAATAAAAATAAAGTTTATTTACGTGTAATATCATTTGATAATGGTGGTGGGGTTTCCAATTTATGTTTAATATTAACCATATCTACTAAACCAGATGAACTACAAATTGCAAGTTGCAGAGCGGGGTCACGTTGAGGCTGTTGGAGTTACATTTAAAAATAAAGAAAATAAGAGGGTAAGAAACTCAGGAAAGAAGAGAAAAAGGCCAAATTTGAGAAATAGAGTCACCCAGATCAATGTCCAATCCGCTCTCCCAGAATAACGGTTGAAAAAAAAATAATATAAATAACAAAAACTCTGGAAAGGGAGCGTTGGTTTAAATAACCAACTACGTATGGTATCAATGGAGTGGCCGGAAAAGAAACAGGAGTGAAAAAAAAATATATGTAATAGGTAAGCAAAAAAAAGTATAGATTGCGAGTAGCAAAAGGCAGAGAAATGTTGAAATGAAAAAAACAAGAGAACAAACCAGGGGTATATATCTTTTCCTCCATCAATCCTTACTCATTTCTTCAATGCTGACGATAAAATGAGATGCAAACAAACCATGAAGAAACAAGTCAGGTCATCCTGAAGAAAGATTATACAGATGCAAGCAGAAGAAACACAATGATCCATGTAAAAGAAATGATATAAAAGTTGACATAATGTGGGCATAACCATAAGACATAAACATCAGGCATCATGAATAAGATGTATCATCATAGATCATCAAGAAGTCGTACAATCATGTCGCCATGACAGACGTGGTCGTGACACCTGTTGCTTCTCTTTTATAATGACGGAGAAGATCAAGTCGATGCCCAAGAGGTGGGGGGAACATATAAATAATAATAAAAAAAAAACGACAAAACAAAAACCCGAGAAAGCCTCCCATTTGCAAACCACGAAATATTTTCTTAAAAAACCCTTCCAACTTTTTTTTTGCTCTTCCAAAGAGAACCAGGACTAATGTATATTTGGTGCTTTTTGCGTCTTGATTATATCTTAGTATTCTTGCTTTCCACTGGTCCTGACAAAGGCAAAATAATCCAGCCCCAGAAAGGATAGATAGAGAAAAAAAGGCTTTTTTCGATAAAAACTACTTTTCCCCCCCCTTT
Source organism: Aspergillus sparsus (assembly GCA_027569235.1). Taxonomy (NCBI): domain Eukaryota; kingdom Fungi; phylum Ascomycota; class Eurotiomycetes; order Eurotiales; family Aspergillaceae; genus Aspergillus; species Aspergillus sparsus. Next base: position 37,734 of record JAPDES010000155.1, read on the forward strand.
CGTTTCTTTGGTGTTGTTTTTCTCGCCTTTAGATGACCATTTGGAGATTTTTTTTTTTTTTTGCTAAGAGAAACCGATGTAAAGAGGATGAGAACACTAGGTAATGGCAATGGAAATAGCAACGGAAAGTTTTCTCGAAAAGCATGACTAGTACCGAGGAGCACTGTAGGTTGACCGACTAGAGCGGCGGCTCGCGCGATCAGACTTTCGATCATTCCGAGGTCGTCGTAGCTCATCAAACTCTCTTCTTGCAACACTACCAGAGGAGGTGTACTCAGATCCACTTGTCAAATACTTTTTTGGTCGTTTCCCCTCAATGTTCAATTCAAGGGCACCAGTTTCACCAGTTCGAACGCTAATCTTTTTGCCTCCGACGGTTTCCGGAGTAAAGCTCATTGTAACACCATTCATAGTCATGACAATATTATTATTATCTTCTTCTTCGCGCTGAGAACCAACACGGCTGCCGTTCTGAGTGCGGGCATCGCTACCACGGCTACTATTTGAACGGCTCTTTTGGCTACCACTGTCACTCTCCGGACGTTGGGACGTTTTGGCTTTATACAAAGCATCAGCCGTTAGAGGTACAGGCACGGGTACAGGCTTGGGGGCTTGTGAAGCTTGATACTCCTCCGCATCCCGCTGCTTGTCATCCATCTCGTCACTAGCATAGTCATCGTAAACTATGGGTCGGCGACGACGAGAGTTCTCAACGGCAATCCGGGCAGAGCGCCCCGAGTCATGATATGCAGCGGGGCGCCTATTGTCCCGGATGCTGCGAGCTCGCTCAGGAATCACAGTTTCCCGGGAAGAACGTTGATATCCATACTCAGGAAGTGCATCCCTGATGTCAGAAAGATCTAGAGAACGAGATGGACGGCGCTCAGAGGTGACGGATGGGGCAGTCGCTGATTTTCGTGGCATCTCCGGTCGCTTTTGAATGATGCGTGGTGGAGCTTTATGCTTGAGCGGTGGCGGCGGCATCCGGTAATAATCTTCATCGCGGTCATGGGAAGAATGAGAAGGGAGTCTTTGTCGAGGCTGGGGTGGAGGAGGTGGGGGTGCTGGGGGTTGTTCCATGGGCTCTTCATCCTCATCCGAAGAGGATTCAAAGTCAAGAACGGGAGCTTCGAAGATAGATGGGCGTCGGCCGCGTGGTTGTTCTCGTGTTCTAGATACTGAGCGCTCCTGGGGCTCGGGTGGGGGGGTCGGGTCGGGCGGGCCATAGTAAGAAGACTGCTGGGGGTAATGGGAGGGCGGAGGAGGGGGACCATATGATGGGGTATTGATATAAGCTGAAGACGAGGGAGGGGGACCGTGGTTATGGTCGTATCGACTACTGATAGGAGATGGATTATACGCCATCCCACTCATGCCAGGAATCATACCATGAAAACTCAACGGTCGGTTGTTTGAGTGATAGGAGTTGGAGCGAGCGATGCGGCCCTGTGGGCGGTTACTCTGGGAGACTTGCACGACCGCTGAGGGCGGATATCGCTGTGCGTGGGGTGACGGTGGAGGATAGTCTTGAATAGAAGGTGGTTGTGATGGATAGTAAGGGTATTCCATCTGTCGTGGTTCGGGTTCGAAAGGGGTTGAGTCATGATACAACCCCTGATCACATTCCCAGCAAGTGCCTGGATAGTGCCGCAAGTGAGAACGTTCACGACGTTGGGGTCTCGAAGGAGAGCGCTGAGGACGACCCTGGGGGTGACCAGCAGGTGGATAGGGTCCAACCTGCATCTTCTTTTCTTCACGCGCCGGATGAGCGCTACGAGCCCTTGTGCGATCTTTACCTTTGGAACGAACTCGGTCAGAGTCGACTTTTTTGAGGGAGGTGTCGATTTTAAGAGGGACGGGGCTTTTCCGGCCCAACGGGGCAGATTGGGTGCTATTGACTGTGGCAGCCGTGCGACTAGAATAACCGGAGTCACTCGCAGCCTCAGCCAGGGGTCTAGCAGCGACTCTCAGGTCAGTCTTAGAACGTTTTGCAGTGATGTTGGCAACTTGACGAGTTTCGGGGAGGATTTCATGAGCATCTTCATCATATTCCTCACAAAAGGCGGCATGAGGAACTTTGCTCGACATGACTTTTTTTTTTTATTTTTTTATTTTTTTATTTTTTTCCTTTTGACGGCCAAGGCCTAGGTTGGGTCCCGAAGGGGGAGGGGGGCTGGGTTTGGTAAGGGCACAATTGTGGATGACGTGAAACGTGGTGATCCAACAGGCTTCGGGAGTTTGGTCGCCTACAGCAGCCACACGCTGCTGCTGCTGCTGCTCCTCAACCAAATGAGTCAAATGGAAAAAAGAAAAAAAAATTTTTTTTTTTTGGTTTCCCTTTTTCCCTTAGTACGGTTTCTTCTTCCCCTACTGTTCTACTCCAATAACCCACTATGAGGGCGCCCCAAAATACAGACCAGAAGCTGCAGATCGACTAGTTAGGAGTAGTTTAGTGACGGCGCCTAGATCGTTTGATTGTCAACGATGAGTAGTGGATTCGAAGTGGTCCATAGGTAGCAGTCTCTCCATCGAAAAATAAAAAATTGTTTGGCCCCAGATGGTTTGGCGCAGAACTAGCGAGGGTTTAGGTGGTGGGAAGAATAAATCGGGTGGAAGTTGAGGGAGAGGAACAATACAAGTGCGTCTGTATTGACCAACGGAGAAAGGAAGAAGCGAGAAGGGTGTGCGATGCAGTAGTGGTCTGGCAGACGGTGAGTGGAGGGCTAAAAAGGAATACAGTCGACAGGCTGCAGTCCCGTAGTAGGTAATAGCTAATAATGTGTAACTGATGATGACGGTTGGAGGGATTTGTTCGAATTCTGGGTCTGATGAAGGGAATGGACAGGTTGAAGGTGGGGTTAATTGTGGGGATGGGGTGATAGAAACAGATAATAGGATCAAGCTGAGAAAAAGAATCAATACATAAAGTATGACTGATGATTGATGGGAAAGAGGGAAAGGAAAATATCCTGCTGCAAGGCTCAAGGGCACGCGCAGACGCGAGAGTTTTAAGTTATTTGTTGCAACCCAACGAAAGAAAAACAATGATAATCAGTGGGAGAAATTCTGAGATCAAGCAGAAATAAGACGAACGAGATCGCGAAGAAACGGAGCGTTCTCCTCATATCATTAGCCGGAGTGTAAAAAAAAAAAAAAAAAAAAAAAAAAAAAAATATATTTTATATTTTTTTTTTTTTTTTTATAGTTTTATTTTATATTGCCCCCGGGGTGAAACTTTGGGGGTTTGTATGTTTAATTGTGCAAATATTTATTTTTAAAATAATTTTAAAAGCTGTGTTTTTTAACGGAGGGGGTGGGTTTTTTTTTTTTAAAACGGATTTTGTTGGCGAAGTTTTTTTATAAATATTTAA